>PITB01015524.1:0-42621 GCA_004024585.1 Paradoxurus hermaphroditus | reverse complement strand
GCTCAGCATCAAGCCCAAGGAGGGGCTCAAACCCACAACCCAGGGATCATGACCCAGAGCTGAAATCGAGTTGGACATTCAACTGACTGACCCATCCAGGCGCCCTTTATATATATATAAATCGGTGTAGCCGTTTTATAGCTACACCCACTTCTCTCAAGACCCCGTCTTCTTCTTAATCCTTGGCAACTATTAAACTGTTCTCCATTGGCATAAATTTGCCATTTCGAGACTATCATAGAAAAGAACCATATAGCATATAACCTTTGGGACGAGATATTTTCACACAACATAATTTTCTGGCAATTCATCCAGGTGAAAGATGAACAATCTTACTTAATTTAATTTTCTGTATTGAAAGGCCCAGTTCAATACGGTTTCTCAAATACCCTTTGAACCAGCTGTATCATTCTGTTTGTTCCCTCACTGATGAGTTGAAAAAAACCTTTTCCATGTGTTCCTTCTCTATTTGTAGGAGCCATCTATGTGCCATAAGTGAGTATGTGTATTGTCGAAGTACAGTTGACGCACTACGTTACATTAGTTCCAGGTGTACAACATAGTGATTCAACGGGGACATTCTGCTGTGCTCACCCCAAGTGTAGCTGCCGTCTGTCACCGCTCAACACTGTGACAGTACCACTGACTATATTCCCTATGCTGTACCTTTCATCCCCATGACTTACTCATTCCGTAACTGGAAGCCTGTACCTCCCACTCCCTTGCACCCATTTTGCCCTCCCCCTCCCCCTGAGCCCCTCAGGCAACCACCACTTTGTTCTCTGTATTTATGGGTCTGTTTCTGCATGGGTCACATTTTAAACTTTTTGAAAATAATGCTTAGATATAATTACTTATCCCATGCTTGCCCCCTAGAGAGAGTTTCCAGTTGGCTCAGTTTTTTTTTTTTTTATTTAGAAAACTTGTGTCTAGTCAGAAAAGATCAGGTCACTTTTTCTCTCCTCGCCAGAATAAAAATATAATTTACTTTGTTTGAGTTTCAAAGTAATGAAATCTTCAGTGACAGGTTATTTCTGTGAGATTTGGGGGTGAGTTAAGAAGAAAGAAATTTTAAAATAGCATTCTTAACCTATGCCACTGGCTCACTTTTCATTTTTTAAGCAACGATTCCAACAGTATATCAGCATAGGGATTTAGGATTAGTAGAAGCAATTTTTTGCTTCTAGTGAGAAGCAGATAGTTTATGAGAGAGATTATCACTTAATCCAAAAGGTATGCTTTCTCCGATGAGAAAATTAAAGGCCACTTAGTCTACTTCCCTGTTTCAGAGTGTGAGTAAAATAAAAAAAAATTTTTTTTCAATTTTAAGTAGGCTTCACACCCTGCATGGAACCCAGCATGAGGCTTGAACTCACAACCCTGAGATCATGATCTGAGCTGAGATCAAGAGTAAGACGCTCAGAGTACCTGGGTGGTTCAGTTGGTTGAGTGTCTGATTCTCAATCTCAGCTCAGTGGTGATCCCTGGTCACAGGATCGAGCCCCACACTGGGTTCCGTGCTGAGCATGGAAACTGCTTAAGTTTCTCTCTCTTCCCCAGCCCCTTCTGCACTGTGTGCATGCTCTCTCTCTCCTTGCCCTACCCAAAAGTCAGACACTTAATTGACTGAGCCATCCAGGCGACCCTAAAAAAATCATTTTATTAAAAAACCGACAACAACAAAAATTTATTTTGGGAAATCTCAAAACACATAAGTAGAAAGAAAATTTTATGTAACCATTTTAAATTCAATATTAGTAATGTTTGGCCAAACTTGTTTCACACATACCCATCGTTTCCTCCAGTTCAGTAAATCCCAGATATGTAATCTCATCCATAAATACTTCAGTATGTATCTGTAAGAGATAAGACACATTTACTCATTTTTAAAAAAAATTTATTTATTTATTCTGAGAGAGAGAGAGAGAGAGACATGAGAGGCGCAGAGAGAGAGAGGAGAGAACTATTCCAAGCAGGTTCCACACAGTCAGCACAGAGCCCTATGTGGGGCTCGAATTCACGAACCCTGGGATCATGACCTGAGCCAAGGTCAAGAGTCAGATGCTTAACCCACTGAACCACCCAGGTGCCCCAGGGTGATAACTTTTGACATATTATTCACTTGAGAAATTATCGCCACAACCAAGACGACGACACAGCCTTCATCCCAGGTTTCCTCATGCCCCCTGGTAATCTCTCCCCCCCAACGTACCGGCATACTCCAATCCCTAAGTAACCACTGATCTACTTTCCATAGGTTAGTTTCCATTTTCTAAAATTTCTTTAAAATGGAACCACACAGGCATCTGGGTGACTCAGTCAGTTAAACATCCGACTTCAGCTCGGGTCATGATCTCGCGGTTCGGGAGTCTGAGCCCCATGTCAGGCTCTGTGGGCTCTGTGCTGACAGTTCAGAGCCTGGAACCTGCTTCAGATTCTGTGTCTCCCTCTTTCTGCCCCTCCCCCACCTGTGCTCTGTCTCACTCTCTCTCTCTAAAAAATAAACATTAAAAAAACTTTTTTTTAATGTTTTATTTATTTTTGAGAGCAGGAGAGACAAAGCATGAGCAGGGGAGGGAGAGAGAGAGAGGGAGACACAGAATCTGAAGCAGGCTCCAGGCTCTGAGCTGTCAGCACAGAGCCCGACACGGGGCTCGAACCCACAGACCGTGAGATCATAACTCAAGCCGAAGTCGGACGCTCAACCGACTGAGCCACTCGGGTGCCCCTAAAAAAGCTTTTTTAATGGAACTATACAACATGTGTTCTCTTCAGGTCTCGTTTCATTCCTTCAGCATAATTATTTTGAGACCCACAGCGTTGTGCTTGTATCAATAGTTCATTCCTTTCTGTTGCCAAGTAGAACAGCACTGCACGGATGTATCACAACTGGTACATCCATTCACACTGACGGATGGATGGAGGGAAACTCAAGATGGATATTCGGGTTGTTGCCAGTTTTTAGCAATTACAAAGAAAGCCGCTATGCACATTTGTGTAAAAGACTTTGTATGTACATGTGCTTTCTTTTCTCTTTGGCAAATACGCAGGAGCAGGAGCAGTGGGTCACAGGGCAGGTAATACTTAACTTTCAAGTAACTACCAAACAGGTTTCCAAAGTGGTCGTATCCATTCACAGTCTCTCCAGAGGAGCAGGAGAGCTTTGAAGCTCACTGGCATTTGCAATGGTCAGTCTTTTAACTTTAAATATGCAAATTTTTTTAAAATTTTTTTAATGTTTATTTATTTTTGAGACAGAGAGAGACAGAGCATGAGTGGGGGAGGGGCAGAGAGAGAGGGAGACACAGAAACCAAAGCAGACTCCAGGCTCCGAGCTGTCAGCACAGAGCCTGACGCGGGGCTCGAACTCACGGACCGCAAGATCATGACCTGAGCCGAAGTCGGATGCTCAACCGACTGAGCCACCCAGGCGCCCCTAAATATGCAAATTTTAAACGTTCTAACAGGTGAAGTCCCTGTCTTCCAACTACATTTCTATTTAAGGCCCGATAGTCTTTGCAGTCTTTAACCAAACAACATTCCTCAACAGACCGAATGCGAAACAGAGTATGAGAGTCTATTTTCTATTAGACCAGACACGAGAGAGACTAGCCAAAATGTGAAACAACGCATTTTTCTCACTTTTTTCTTGTCTTGGAAAATATAGTTGTTTCTGTAAAAAATGTATAATGGGCTTACTGTTCTTTTTTTAATTAGGATCAAAGTCACCATTTAAACCATTTCAAGTGCACAATTTAGTGGTTTTTATTATATTCACAATGTTGTGCCACTATGGTGATTATCTAATTCAGAGAATGTCTATCACTTCAAAAACAAACCCCCTAACTTCCAAAGGCCCCTTCTTCCCTCCCCTGGCAACCACTGATGTACTTTCTGTCCCTGCGGATTTGCCTATTCTGGACATATCGTGTAAATGGAATCATACATTATGTGGTCTTTGTGCCTGGCTTTGTGTTTTGTTTTTCGCTTACCATCACCTTTTTGAGTTTCATTCAAGTTGTAGCATATACTTCATGCCTTTTTATGGCTGAATGCTATTCCACGTATGAATACACCACATTTCATTTATCCATTCGACACTTGGTGGACATTCGGGTTGTTTCCACTTTTGGGTTATTGGAAGCAGGGTTTCCATGAACATTCATGTACAAAAAAAAACCCAATAAAACATTCATGTACAAGTTTTTGTGTGGACATATGTTTTCATTTCTCTTGGGTGTGTGACTGGGCGTGGAATCGCTGGGTCGGATGCTGGCTCTCTGTTTAACCGTTTGAGGAACTGCCAAATCATTTTCCATCGCACCTGCACCATTTACGTCCCCCTCCCCCAGCAACGCACGAGGGCTCCGATTTAGCCACCGCTGGGCCAATACTTGTAATTATGATCATTTTTTAAATTTCTTTTTTAAATTCTAGCCATCCTGGTGGGTGTAAAGTGGTGCCACTTTGTGGTTTTATTTTGCATTTCCCGATGGTTAATGATGTGGAGCATCTTTTCATAAGCATGTCGGCTATTTACACCTCTTCTTTGAAAAACATCTGTTTAAATCTTTTGCTGATTTGTGGGGCCCCTGGGTGGCTCAGTCGGCTGGGTGTCCACCTTCGGCTCAGGTCATGATCTTACGGTTCCTGGGTTCAAGCCCCGCGTCGGGCTCTGTGTTGACAGCTCAGAGACTGGAGCCTGCTTCAGATTCTGTCTCCTCTCTCTGCCCCTCCCCTGCTCCTGCTCTCTCTGTCTCTCTCTGTCTCTCTCTATCAAAAATAAATAAACATTAAAAAAAATGTCTTCTAAATCATCTGCTGATTTTTAAACTGGGTTGTCTTTTGTTGTTGAGTTGTAAGAGTTCTTTATATATTCCTGATTCTGGGCACTTATCGGGTATACGATTTAATATTTTCTCCCATTCTGTGTGTTTTCTTTCTTGACAGTGTCCTATGATGTACAAAAGTCCTCAAATTTTGATGAAGTCCATTTTATTAACTTTTTTTGTTCTTGTGCTTTCGGTGTCGTTTCTAAGAAACTGTTGCCTAATCCAGAGTGGTGAAGATCTATACCTATGCTCTCTTCTAAGAAAAGAAAAATAGTTTTACTTCTTACATTTATTTATATCTTTAAGCCATCGTGACTTCATTTCTGTACATGCTGTCATGTAAGGGTCCAAATTCATGCTTCTGCCTGTGAATATTATTAAAACATTACTGTAACACTTGTTAAAATGATAAGAAAACCTTCATTCAAGAGAAACTGCAGTGTTGTTTCGCCATAGGAGAGAGGAATTTGGCTCCACTCCAAATACAATATGGAAAAGCGGGGATTGATAGCCAAGAGGCAGGATGTGGGGGATGTCAGCAGGTGGAAAATTACTAAAGGAAACATCAGAGTAAAGGGTGACTCTGCCTGAAGTGACTTCACAGGATTCTTGCTGAAGCCAGGCCGGCATGATCGGATACCACCTGGGGGTGTGGGGGGGGGCATCTGAATATATATTGAGTGTGGGGGTGCTTTCTGACCTGAATTAAAAGGTTCTTGCTAACCTGGGTGATGCAGGCCCAGGGATGAATACTGAAAGCAGAAAGCTGAAGCCCAGAGGGCTCAGGAGAGCCTGGCCAGAGTTGGGTCAAGGAGAGAGTCTCTGCCAAAATTCAGTTGTCTCAACACCGTTTATTGGAAGATATTCTTTCCTTATTAAATGAGCTTGGAACTTTGCCGAGAAGCAATTGACCATAGATGTATGGATTTATTTCTGGACTCTCAATTCTATTTCATGGACTCAGATGTCTATCTTTATACAGATAGCAAATTGCTCACGTGGTGTGTCACCACAGCTTTGTAGCAGGATGTGATTTCTGAAGTGAGAGACCTCCAACTTTTCTTTTTAGAGGTTATTTGGCCATTTGGGGTGTCTTGCATTTCTTTATGAATTTTAAGACCACTTTGTCCATTCTGCAAAACAGGCAGTTGAAATTTTGATAGGAATGACACTGAATTTGTAGGTCTACTTGGGCATTACTGCCAAAAGTTACCATTAGAAATATTTTAATTATGTTATTAAGAAAATTTTTGGGGTGCCTGGGTGGCTCAGTAGGTTGAGCATCCGACTTCGGCTCAGGTCATGATCTCGTGGTTCATGAGTTCGAGCCCCGCATCGGGCTCTGTGCTGATGGCTCAGAGCCTGTAGCCTGTTTCGGATTCTGTGTCTCCCTCTCTCTCTCTGCCCCTCCCCCGCTCACACTCTGTCTCTCTGTCTCTCAAAATAAATGAACATTAAAAATTAAAAAAAAAAAAGAAAAGAAAATTTTTATTCTATTTACAAAGGAAATTCATAGACTATATCATTTCTCCTCAAACAAAATTTCACAAAGCATCAATACTTCAACTATATTATAGAGCAAAAATTAAAGGAAATTAGCATTTCGCTGTGTCCAGACGTGACTATACAAGTAGGCTGGAAGGCTGAATGAAATAATCAGATACTTGAATCTTTTAAATATATATATATCATATCATATATGTATATATATATATATTTTTTTTGGAGAGTGAGAGCGCACACAGGAGCAGGGAGAAGGGCAAAGGGAGAGAAAGAATCCCATGCCCAGCGTGGAACCTGACTCGGGGCTCAATCCCATGACCCTGGGATGATAATGTGAGCTGAAATCACTGTGAATGTGACAGCTGTCAGTGCAGAATAATATCCATGTTGTGTGGTAAGTCCGCTATCCTGGATAGTATTGACATAGGTGATACATTTTTCTGAAATGGTGAAATCTCTTGCTAAAGCTCAGAACATAAGACAGTCAAATCTTCCTCTCATACTCATGGTAATTGCGTTCTTGGAAAAGTCAGATTCATTAATGTGTAAAAAATATTTGTTTATTTGTAAAATAAAGTTTTTATCTAGGTTCAGATAATCAGGAACACATTTTCTACCCACATCTGATAGGACATTTGAAAGTAGTATGGAGTTGGGGCGCCTGTCTGGCTGTCTCGGTGGAGCATGTGGCACTTGATCTTGGGGTTGTGAGCAACAGTCCCGGGTTGGATATAGACATTATTTTTTTAAAAAGTTGTGTGGGTGAAGACCTCATTAGGCATGAATGTCCCTTTACTGCAGGAGTCTTGCATCTTTTGTTTCCATACATTAAAATGACGGTAATGCCACCCAATCCCAACTTTAAAATTTAAAGTTTATTTATGTAAGTAATCTCTATACCCAAAGTGGGGTTTGAACTCACAACCCTGAGATCAAGAGCCACGTGCTCCTCTGACTGAGCCAGCCAGACGTCCCTGTCATCTTTTAGAATTTATAAAGCACACCCAAAATGTTGACCAATTAAAAAAAATAGACAGTCTGTGTTTCAAATCTTAGTTACCATGTTCATTTTTCCAGGTTCCATGCAAACAGATCACAAGAAAGTATCTGTGTTCTCATCATATAATTAAATTTAGAAAAGCAGGTCAGATTTCAAATGAAACTGACACAGCGTGTCGGCCAAGGACTGCTGGCTAGAATGATTTGGCTCGCTCCCTCAGATCTCTCCAGTGGACCATTATCTCCAAAGAGAGAATTTTCTGCTGGAGTTAGTGGAATTTTGAGAAATTTTCAAGAAATATTCAACAGAGCAAAGCCATGAGAAATCTGTCATGTATACCTTAAGTAATTTTTAAAAATTTTTAACATTTATTTATTATTGAGAGACAGAGAGAGACAGAGCATGAGCAGGGAAGAGGCAGAGAGAGAGAGGGAGACAGAATCGGAAGCGGGGTCCAGGCTCTGAGCTGTCAGTACAGAGCCCAATGCGGGGCTTGAACCCACAAGTCATAAGATCATGACCTGAGCTGAAGCTGGAAGCTTAACCGACTGAGCCAGCCAGGCGCCCCCTTAAATAATTTTTAAATACTAAATGTTATCCTAGCTTCAAACTTCCTATAATGGTTTTCCTTCCTTCTTGAATTCATCCCATTATTACTATTTTTATTGTCTGTATGCTTGTAAATTACTTTAAATGCTTTTGGGAACAAAATGGTTTCTAAATTATTTTAAAGCTATTTTTATTATTTTTTTAACGTTTATTTATTTTTGAGAGAAACAGAGTGCGAGTGAGGGAGGGGCAGAGAAAGAGGGAGACACAATCTAAAGCAGGCTTCTGGCTCTGAGCTGTCAGCACAGAGCCTGACTCAGGGCTCGAACTCGCGAACCTCGAGATCCTGACCTGGGCCGAAGTCGGACATGTAACTTATTTAGCCCCCCAGGAATCCCTGAAGCTATTTTTGAAATACAGCCATGCAGGCACCGAGAAAAGAAGAGGCAGGAAGAACTAAAGTAGAACGGAGGGGGAGGAGATGAAAAATGCAAGGGGCTCCCTCCTCATTGCCAGGCCCACACACACAGACAACCTCTGTTTATGGTTTTCACTCTTTCGTTCATTATCCTCCTGACATGAAATAAAATCCTTTCATGTTTTTATCCTGACTTATCAACTTTAGGCTGTATTTTCTACTTCCTGGTATATAAGTGATTTATTACATTCTCATTTACTCCCAGGAGTTCCAGTTGGCTTTTATTTCTACTTCTCCTATTGGCTTTCTGTCTTTAAAAATATTATATAAAGTCATCTACTTCTTAAGTTACAAATGTCACATTGTATCTACTGATTTCCCTCTATGAACATGAGTAAATTAATGTATTTATTCTTTTAATCTCTTCTCAATTTTTGCTAGTTGTACTATTATCGTACTTTGTCAAGACAAAAGTTTATACGCTGTTTATCTTGAATTTCCTCCTTGCTGCAGCAAGCCATGTGTTTCTGCCTCAGGGCCTTTGTACTTGCTCTTCACGGCTCACTCCCTCACTTAATTCAGATCTCAGCTCGCATCTCAGCCACCTCCCCAGAGGTGTGTCTCCCCAGTTCTGAGAGAATAAGTCCACGCGAGGAGTTGTGTTGTGTTCACTGAACACAGTGCCAGGAACAGTTCCTGGCCAACAAGAGCTCAATAAACATCTATTGAATGAGTACATCCTAGAAGACCAAAGAAGTAGTGTCATAAAAGCTATGAATGTGCAAATACTATTATAGAGCTAAACAGTGTATTGGAACCAATAAATAAATAAGCTTTAAAAAAAAATAAATAGGCCAAAAATAAATAAGCTTTGGGAAAAAAAAAAAAAAAAAAGGAAAGGACGCCCCAGGTGGCTCAATCGGTTAGGCATTGAACTCTTGACTTTGGCTCAGCTCATAATCTCCCAGTTTGTGATACTGAGCCCCAAGTCAGGCTCTGAGCACTGACAGCTCGGATCCTGCTTGGGATTCTCTCTCCCTCTCTCTCTGCCCCTCCCCAGCTCGTGCTCGCACGTTCTCTCTCTCGCTCTCTCTCTCTCAAAATAAACAAACAAACAAAAAGGGAAAATGCAACTCTACCTCTTCGGCAATCAAAGGAGAATCTTGTGAATATTTCCTCTTTTATTTCTAATATTAACTGTATTGTACTTTAGCTAATGTATTTTCGTTTCTTTATTAAGCAATCTCTGTACCCGACAGGGGCTTGAACTCACAACTTCAAGATCAAGAGCCGCATGCTCTGTAGAGTGAGCCAGCCAGGCGTCCCCCTGTTTCAGTTTCTAACTGCTAGTCCCACGTCATTTTCCTTCTTTGGATTGATGGGTTGATTCTTACTATTTTTTAGTAATCTCTATACACAACATGGGGCTCAAACTCACAATCCTGAGAGCAAGAGTCACGTGCTCTATAGACTAAGCCAGCCACGTGCTCTTTTTTTTTTTAAAGCTTAATTACTTTTGAAAGAGAGAGAGAACGAGAGAATGAGCAGGAGAGGTACACAATGAGAGGAGAGAGAACCCTAAACTGTCAGCGCAGAGCTAGGTGGGGGACTTGAACCCACAAACTGTGAGATAATGAGCTGAGCCCAAATCAAGGGTCAGACACTCAACTGACTGAGGCACCCAGGTGCGCTCTTTGTTTTTGGTTTTGTTTTTTTGTCTTTTTTTTTTTTTTTTCTGGAGAATCTCTTCAAAAAACTTCTCGTGCAGGGAATATCTTTATATGTGAAGGTAATTTTATTTTGCCTTCACCCTCGATTGATGCCTCGGCTAAGTATAGAATTTTAGGTTCTAAGACTTTTCTCCTCGATCTCTGAAGACATTGCTCCAACATCCTCCAGCATTTGGTGAAGAGAAATCTGGAATCAGACTCATTTGGATATTCTGCGAGCGCCATGGCTTTTTACCCCGCTTTTGGGAAGACTTTTGGATTCCTGAAATCTCAATGGATGTGTGGGCCTTTCTAATTGGTCCTGTCTGACGCTCAGTGAGTGGCATTTTTCTATGATTTACTTCCCCACTCTGGTCTAAGTTCTCCATCTTTACATCAACACAGCCTCCAAGCGCTTTTTATTTCCGTTCTCAGGCTTCCTCTACTTTATCTTCCCAATTACGCGGCCTTCTGTGAGTTCCCTTTCTCATTCTTCTAGTCCATTCTGTTACTTTGGCAATCACTCTTCCAGTGGTCCAGTCAATCTCCCTTCCCTGCAGACCGTCTGACTGATGCACTACCCTCTGAGTATACTAAATAGGACAATTTGAAATTCTCTTCTGTTTCTAGAGTTATTTATGTCTTCTGTGGGGTGCATTATTTAGTTTGTTTCTCTTGGCCCTTCTCTTCCATGCCGCTGCCGTCTTTCCTCCTGTCTGGTGGGGTGGGACATTCTCTGACTCACTGGTAGGAGCAAAGGCCTCTACTGGTTAGCAGAGACCACGGTGGGTGGGGTTCTCCAGCCGGCACCCCCTCCCCACCCCCGCAAGGGGAGAGCGAGCTGCTTCAGAGCGAGTGGCACAGCCGGCCTTCCAGCACGCCTCACTCAAAGATGTGTGGGTGAGGAGCCAGCGGGCGGGCTGGGGAACCCCCCAAGCCCCAAATTAAAAAGGGCTGTACTTTAGAGGGAACGGGTTAAGTGTGTTTTCTCCTAGGCAGCACTGCCTTTCCCTCCTCCCGCCCACGTCTGCCGCGGGGGTGCCGAAGTGAGTTCAGGCGCTGCGCTCCTTCGCCCAGGCGTGGGGCATGACTCTGGGTGCCCTCCTGAGGCCGCCCGTCCACTTGCTTTACAGAACGGGTCACTGGCGTTATCCGAGGGCAAAAGCGCTGGGGACAGAGCCTAGTGCTTTACGAAGTACCCAACAAATATTTGTGTAACAAGAAAGCGATGGAAGAGAGAGAGGAGGGAACCAACTGTCCCTGTAATTCCAAGCATGCTTCTTTAATGAATTACTCTATGGCTTCCCGGCCCAGCCCCGCTCTTTGTATTGTTGACCTCAAGCCTTCCAATTGCCAGGATTCCTTCATTACATATGGTGTGTTGGGGTAATGCAGTTTCCTCTTCTTTTCCTCTACCCAAGGGATCCCACTGCTCACTCTCCTATAATTTCGTAATTAGGTGAGACGAAGTAAGATGGGTGTGTTCCGTCTGCCTTATTAAACCAGAAATATATCTAAAAGTATAGCTACTAAGAAAGTTGCATTTTGTCACATCTGTTGAACCCTCACAAGACGGAAAGTGGAAATATGTTGATATTGTATTTGGAGATTAGGAAGATAATACTACAAGTAAAGGGAATACTTGCACAAAAATTAGTGGGAATGAGTTAAAACGTTTTTGCCTAAAGGGGCACCTGGGCGGCTCAGTCGGTTAAGCATCCAACTGGGGCTCAGGCCATGATCTCACAGTTTGTGAGTTGTCGGGTTTTTAAAATTTTTATTTATTAAAAAATTTTTTTAAGTTTTTTTATTCTTTTTGAGAGAGAGAGAGATACAGAGATAGAGAGCAAACAGGGGAGGGGCGGAGAGAAAGGCACAGAATCTGAAGCAGGCTCCAGGCTCTGAGCTGTCAGCAGAGCTGGATGTGGGGCTCGAACTCACGAACTGTGAGATCATGGCCTCACAGTTCAGATGCTTAACTGACTGGGCCACCCAGGCACCCCATCATGGTTCATGAAGTTGAGCACTCCTTCTGGTGAGCTCAAGCCCTGCTATGTCCTCCCTGTTGCTCGGAGGATTCTCTCTCTCCCTCTCTACCCCTCACTCACTTGTGCCCTCTCTCTCTCAAAAAAATTAAAATAAAAATGTATATATGTGTGTGTGTGTCTGTACATCTCTGTGTATATGCCATCATATAGATCCGGAGATACCCACCTGTATAAACACAGAGGAAACAACCAGAAATAACAGCAAACTGTTAACAGTCATTGTAGGAGGCTTAGGATTAATGCAGTGGTGACTGAGAAGCACTAGAATCATGACATTTATTCCAAGTAAGAGGTACTCTTTATATAGAATAACAATGTAGTATGTTTAACTTGAAAAAATATATATGGGGGTCCTGTAATTTGTTCTGATATATAAAGAGTTTGGAAGTTGTCACTTATGTCCTTATAAGAATAAAGGTGGACAAACTGAAAATCAACGATTTGCATGAGTTTTCTTGGAGCCATCAGAGAATTAAGGCTGCAGAGCAGGTGGTCACCTCAGAATCTGGAGACAGGTAGGAAGCCTAAAATGGTAACATTGATGAATTGCTAGGGGCTGAGGGTGGACTAGCAGGAAACTCCTAGGGGCGGTGGTCTTAGAGAGGCCTCCACATTTTAGTAGATTTTACTTCCAGAAACCCCACTAGGTTTTCGTTCTGAGGAGCCAAGAAGAAACACTTGGGTTTCTGGCAGGGGGAGGGAAAAGAAACCATTTTGAAATCTGCCCAGAGTGTTCTCCAGAACAAAGCCTCTTCAGCAGGTGAAGTAGACTTTATCAGAGCCTTATCTGACTTTGGAGAGGGGAAGTACCCCAATCCAGCCCCCTCTAGCCTTCCTGTCTCATCTAAGGGGGAAGACCGCTGAGAGACACAGCCCAGGGACTGAGGGTTAGTATAGCATTACACAGCCCTTTCTATCTCCCTTCCCGAGTCAACAGGACTACAGAATATTCACAGAGGATCACAGCTGCGAGGGCTGCAAAGGTGCAGATCCTGTTTAAGGAGGAGTTTCGGGGAAACAAAAAGATAACAGGGGAGACAAAAACAAGGACGTGAAAGGAGATGAAAGCCTTTGACACCTACTGCTACAGCGAAGGGGAACCACAGTCCAATTCCTAGCCAGGTTAACATTAAACCACATGCTGAACGCCTACTTATCTCGGTCCCTATTTCCCAAAACATGAGGTCTGGCTTTCAACAGAAATTTGTAAGGCATACTAAGTTTCAAAGCAAGAAAAAACACAGTCTGAGGAGGCAAAGCAAGCATCAGAACCAGATGCATACTTTTGAGTTTAAAATAACTAGGGGGGGCGCCTGGGTGGCTAGGTCGGTTAAGCAGCTGACTTCAGCTCGGGTCATGATCTCACAGTCTGTGAGTTCTAGACCCAGGTCGGGCTCTGTGCTGACGGCTCAGAGCCTGGAGCCTGCTTCGGATTCTGTGTCTCCCTCTCTCTCTGCCCCTCCCCCGCTCACACTCTGTATGTCTCTCAAAAATAAATAAATGTTAAAAAAAATTTATAAAAAATAAAATAAAATAAAGTAACTAGGACTGGGGCATCTGGGTGGCTCCATCGGTTAAGCATCTGAATCTTGATTTTGGCTGAGGCCGTGCGGCATTAGATAGAGTCCCACACTGGACTCCGTGCTGACAGTGTGGAGCTTGACTGGGATTCTCTGTCCCTCTCTCTGTCCCTCTACTGCTTGTGCATGGGAGCTCTCTCTTTTTCTCTCTCTTTAAATAAATAAATGTTAAAAAAAAACACCAACTAGGACTCCTGTTAAAAGTTCTAATGGAATCAGTAGGTAACACTGAGGAATGGATGGGTAATGTAAGCAGAGAGATGGAAACAGTAAGAATGAAGAAAAAAGAAATGGTTAAAAAAAAAACCCACTGGGTCACCTGGGTGGCAGTCAGTTGGGCATCTGACTTCAACTCAGGTCATGATCTCGTGGTTCTGGAGTTGGAGCCTCATATAGGACTTGCTATTGTCAGTGCTGAGCCCACTTTGGATCCTCTGTCCCTCTCTCAATCTGTCCCTCCCCAGTTCGCACTCTCTCTCTCAAAAATAAATAAAACATTAAAAAAAACCCCACAAAACCCCACCATAACAGAACTGAATGCCGGTGATGGGCTCATTATCAGACTGGCCACAATCAAGGAAAGACTCAGTGAACCAAAAGATGTGTTAATAGGAACTTCCCAAACTGAAATGCAGAGAAAAAATAATGAAAGGACAAAACAAAACAAAACAAACCCCAGAACAGAATATCCAAGAACTGTGGAACAATTTCAAAAAGGGCAACAGAAGAAAGCAAGAACAGAGCAAAAGAAATAATTTGAAGTAATAACACTCAAGAATTTTCCAAAATTAATGACAGACAGGGGCGCCTGGGTGGCTCAGTCAGTTAAGCGTCTGACTTCGACTCAGATCACGATGATCTCATAGTCCTTGGGCTCAAGCCCCACATCGGGCTCTGTGCTGGCAGCTCAGAGCCTGGAGACTGCTTCAGGTTCTGTGTCCCCCCCCCACCTCTTCTTCTCCCTAACTTGTGCTTTCTCTCTCTCTCAAAAATAAACATTAAAAAAATTCAAAATTAATGACAGATACCAGGTCTAGGAAATCCAGAGAAGAACATCACGCAGGATAAATACTATAATATGGTATGCTACAACGAAGCGCATCATAGTCAAATGGCAGGAAACTAAAGTCACAGAGAAAGTCATCAAAGAAGCCAGAGGGAAAAATGTCTTACCTATAGAGGAATAAGGATAGGAATTATTTGCCTTCCTCTCGGAGGAAAATGGAGTGAAATATTCTGTGTTGAGAGAAAAACCTACCAACTTAGAATTCTATATCCAGTGAACCATCCTGCAGAAGTGGAGGAGTAAAGACTTTCTCAGACAAACAAAAACTGAGAGAATTCTTTACCAGCGACTTGTCTGTGAAGACGTGCTGAAGTTATACAGGAAGAGGACTAAATTATACAGGTGATGAACTTGGATGCACACAATGAGAGCAAAGCATATGCAGTAAATTAACATAAAATATAAGTTTTTACATTTTTTAAGTTTATCTGAGAGAGAGAGAGAGAAATGAGCAAGGGAAGGGCAGAAAGCATGCACACATGCGCACGAGAATCCCAAGCAGGCTCCACGATGTTAACTCAGAGACCAATGTGGGGCTCAAAGTCACGAACCACTACATCATGATGTGAGCAGAGATTAAGAGTTGCATGCTCCACTGACTAAGCCTGCCAGGCACCCCCAGTTTTTACTCTAAATCAAGCAAATAGTTAACTCTTTGTCCGAAATAATAATAGTAACAGAGAATTGGGTGATTATAGCATATAGAAAACTGAAATGAATAAAAGCGATGTTACAAGGGACAGTACAAAGGAATTGGAGATAACTCTATTATATGGTCTTTGAAAAGATAAAATACATTTTGAATTCTTAAACATTGACTTTGGTGATTTTGGCTAGAATTACATATGAGAAACTCCTTTAGAAAGTGGGGCACCTGGGTGGCTCAGTCGGTTACGCATCCGACTCCGGCTCAGGTCATGATCTCATGGTTCGTGAGTTTGAGCCCCACGCTGGGCTCTCTGCTGTCAGTGCAGAGCCTGCTTCAGATCCTCTGCCCCTCCCTTGCTCTCTCTTTCTCTCTCTGTCTTTCAAAAATAAATATTAAAAAAAAAAGTAATATGTACTATAAGAGAAAATCATTTAGTTTCTTGCTTTAACATTTTATTTTGCCACTAATATTTTACTGGACCGTAAATGGATAGTCTGTTTTTTTAGTGTTTTTTTTTTTTTCATTTTTTAAAGTAAGCTCTATGCCCAATGTGGGGCTTGAACTCATGACCCCAAGACCAAGAGCTGCATGCCCTACCCCCCGAGCCAGCCAGGCGCCCCTCTGTGGTTTTAGAAGGATACCTGATCAGTGGAATTATATCTTTTATTTAATTTTAACCTTGAGTATTAGTGACAATGTTACATTCGTTTCAGGTAGAGATTACAGTGATTCCACTTCTCTGTATGTTACGCTATGCTCACCACAAGCGTTGGCTGCCCTCTGTCACCGTACAGCACTATCACAATGGCAGTTATGTCTTTGTAATTATCTCTCTTTGCTGAGCCTAAAATTAGGAAATTACATATCTAAGAATATATCCCCCTTAGTGTCTTAAATGTTACCAACTCCTCAAAGGTTTGTGATAAACAACTATCTCCACTATCTTGACCATTCACTTAACAAGCTTCCACTTTCTGATTTATTTTCCACAGTTTTATTATACTGCTGTGTTTGTCCCTTTCCCACCATACTTTTGGACTGTTTATCTCTTAAAAAAACTTTTTTTTACGTTTATTTATTTTTTTACAGAGAGACAAAGCATGAGCAAGGGAGGGGCAGAGAGAGAGGGAGACAGAGAATCTGAAGCAGGCTCCAGGGTCTAAGCTGTCAGCACAGAGCCTGACTCAGGGCTCAACCCCACGAGCTGTGAGATCATGACCAGAGCTGAAGTCGGAGGCTTAACCGACTGAACCACCCAGGAGCCCCTGGACTGTTTTTCTCTTGACGTTAGTTGGTGTATGGACAGGACTATGAGACAAACTGACTCAAGAGCTCCTTCAAGGCAAGGTCTTAAAGATAGCAACACTGCTTTTTTTCTTTTTTTAATTTAGTTATTTTGAGAGATCGAGAGAGCGTGAGCAGGACAGAGAAAGAGGGGGAGAGAGAGAATCCCAAGCAGGCTCCACCCTCAGAGTAGAGCCCAATGTGGGACTTGATCTTACCACCAGGAGATCACAATCTGAGCTGAAATCAAGAGTCGTCCACTTAACCAACTGAGTCACCCAGGCGCCCCAACACAGCGCTTTTCATATACTAGGAACGCGGTAAACATTTGTGGAATGAATGCAGCGTGTATGTCCTACATCATAGCTAATTAGAGATATCAACAAGCTGTGCTGTATTTACAGTGAACTTTATCTTGTGGGGGATGGGCAAAAGGGAAGAGGATTAAAAGGGACAAAATTCTAGTTATAAAATCAATAAGACACAGATATAATGAACAGCAGAGGGAAGCTATGAAACAACTTTGCATAGTGAGAGATGGGAGCTACACTATCGATGCGATCACTTTGTAATACATATAAATGTTGAGCCACTGGTTTACACTTGAAACTAGTAATACATGTCAACTACACTTCAGTTAAAAAAAAAATAAACTAGGGGTGCCCGGGTGGGCTCAGTCGGTTGAGCATCCAACTTCTGTCCGGGTCGTGATCTCGAGGTTCGAGAGTTTATGCCCCACGAAGGGCTCTGTGTTGACAGCTCAGAGTCTGGAGACTGCTTTCGGTTTCTGTCTCCCTCTCTTTCTGCCCCTCTCCTGCTCACACTCTGTCTCTCTCTCTCTCAAAAAAAATAAATAAAAAAACATTAAAAACATAAAAAAAATGAACAAAAAACAACTATATCTAATTTTGGATTTTCACCTTTTGGAGTTATCCACTTTATGACTTCCTCCTAACTAGTGCACAGAGGCCCTGCCCTAAGAAGACAGGATGGTCCAGTAAAGAAACAGACTTTTAAAAAAAAATTTTATATTAGAGAGCGCGTACAAATGAGCAGGGGAGGGGCAGAGAGAGAGGGAGACACAGAATCTGAAGCAGGCTCCAGACTCCGAGCTGTCAGCACAGAGCCTGACGCAGGGCTCGAACTCATGAACTGTGAGATCATGACCTGAGCCGAAGTCGGATGCTTAACCGACTGAGCCACCCAGACGCCCCCAAGAAACAGAATTTAACAGAAACAAAATCAAGGGGGTGCCTGGCTGGCTCAGTCGGAAGAGCGTGTGACTCGTGATTTCACGGTCATGAGTTTGAGCCCATGTTGAGTACAGAGATTACTTAAATAAAAACTTAGAAAAACAACAACAACAAAAACCCAAGTTAGACAAAAATCTCAGCCGTGCCTCAGTTGCCTTACTATTCCCACATATCCTCGGTTCCCGGTTTATGCTATCCAGGCAAATGATCCTCACTCTCATCCCTGAAACCTCAATTTATATTCAACAGATTTGAAATTTAGAATCTAAATTGAGGTTGCACTAAGGATTAGCTTCTGCATGATTTAGAGAAGAGAGAAAATTCCGGAATGTCACTGGAACTGCTTAAGGAAAATCTCAAGCATTCTGAAATATTTCAGAATTCATTAATGACCATTTCTTCCATGATCCCAAAGCAAAAATAGTTACTCCAATCACCGTAAAACTTAATAATTTATTGAGCATTTAAAAATCATATTTAACTGGCTTTCCCATAAAACTTAATAATCTATTAAGCATTTCAAAATCACCCTTAACTAGCTTTACTCCCGGCCTACATATTCCAACCTTACCACTCAAGACAAATTTACCATCTATACTGGGGACATGCAATAGGGGGTCTTTCTAGAACTTCATAGTTATCACTATCCACTAGGGTAGTCGTTGTTCACACATGGCTACTGAGCACTGTAAACGTGGCCAGTCCACGGTCAGGCCTGTTCTAAGTGTAAATACACACTCGATGTTAAAGACTTAGTACAAAAAGGAGAATATACTTAGCTTTTATTTTAAGATTTTTATTTTTAAGTAATCTCCACACCCAATGTAGGGCATGAACCCATGACTCCAAGATCAGCAGTTACATGCTGTGCTGACTGAGCCAGCCAGGTGTCCCTCATTTTACTTTTTAAAAATGGCAGTACAGGTGACACACAATGTTACATTAGTGTCAGGCGTACAACACAGTGAGTCAGGAAGTCAGTACGCTACGCTTCGCTCACAAGTGTAGCACCACGCCACCATACAAGGCTATTATAGCATTATTGATTATATTTCCTAAGTTGTGCCTTCTATTCCCATGAGTTATTCCTACCATGACACTGGAAACCTGTACTTCCCACACTCCTTCATTCCTTTTGCTCACCCCTCCTCCACTGGTAACTGTCAAGTTTACTCTCTGAACTTACGGATCTGCTTAGGCTTTTTAGATTCCCCATGTAAGTGAAATCACGTAGTATTTGTCTTTCTCTGTCCGACTCATTTCACTTTAGCATAGTACCCTCTAGATAATCCGTGTTGTTGTAAATGGCAAGATCTCATTCTAAAGCTGAGCAATATTCCGCTGTATGTGTGTGTGTCTTTTTTTTTTTAATGTTTGTTAATTTATATTGAGAGAGAGAGAAAAGAGAGTGCAGGGAAGGGACAGAGAGAATTTCAAGCAGGCTCCACACTGACAGTGCAGAGCCCAACACAGGGCTCGATCTCACAAACTGTGAGATCATGACCTGAGCTGAAACCAAAAGGTGGACGCTTAACCAGCTGAGCCACCCAGGTGCCCCTGTATGTGTGTCTTTATCCCTTGATCTATCAGTGGATGTTTCGACTATCTTAATATGGCTACTAGAAAATTTTAAATTACATATGAGGCATATATTCTATTTCTACTGGGCAGCATGGTTTTTTTTTAATATTTTTAATGTTTATTTATTTTTGAGAGAGAGAAAGAGAGAGCAGGGTTAGGTGCAGAGAGAGAAAGAGAGGAGACACAGAATCCAAAGCAGGCTCCAAGCTCCGAGCTGTCGGCACAGAGCCCGACGCGGGGCTCAACCCCACGAACCAGGTCATGACCTGAGCCGAAGTCGGACACTTAACCGACTGAGCCACCCAGGTGCCCCTAGGCAGCATGGTTCTAAAGAAACATTTGGAGCTTCTGACGGGATAGGAAGTATGCATTAGAAGATAAAGGCCTTGAAGAATGCCTCCCACTACCGTTCCCTGGTGCCACCTCTTTTACCTGCTGGCTGGCCACTTGCCAGTCTTAAGCACTGGTGGCAACGCTGTAACACAATCATCCCTGTACTCCTGTTACAAGCCAAAACCACAGAGACTCTAGCCATCCTCGCTTTTTGGCGTTCTGCAGCCATTAGAAGCTACAGTGTGTGGCAGCCAAGAAGGAACATTTAAAAAAAATTTTTAAGTTATTTATTTATTTTGAGAAAGACAGAAACAGCATGAACGGGGAGGGGCAGAGAGAGGGAGAGAGAGAATCCTAAGCAGGCTGCACGCTGTCAGCACAGAGCCTAACGTGGGGCTTGAACCCACAAAACCATGAGATCATGACCTGAGCTGATATCGAATCAGACACTTAACTGACTGAGCCAGCCGGGTGCCCCAAGAACATTTTTAATTACAGCATTAAGGCTCTTTTGGGGATACTTTTCCCATATGCAGCCACAAGGCCATAAAGCCTTAAGACAGTTTTAAGGAAACCTTTGGACAAGGTGTCTGGATGAAAACAAGGGCAGAAAAGGAGAAAACAGACCACAGTTGGTCCTGAAGAAAGCCAGAAAATGGAAGCAAGTTTCAGGAACACTCCTGGCGTGATCTATGTCAAGTGGGAACTCTTCAGTCACCAAGGGAGCCCTGGTTCTAACGGCAAGATCACCCCACTGGCACACGCTGAACACCTGCCCCTGATCATGAGGGTCGCCGGTGTCACACCCCATCAACGTAGAGTCCTGTGTGTCTGGGAGGACTGATTTGCCATCTAGAGTAGAACCATCTAGCGTGGCAGCCCCCCCACGGCAACGGGGCGGCTGGACTGTGGCTAGTGTGGCCGAGAAGCTGATTTTTACATTTTAGTTGACTTACATCTAAATTAACCGTATGTGGCTGGTGGCTGCCGCGCTGGCTACTGCAGGTTTGAGCCTTGCTTCCCCAAGTGCAGTGTGCAGACAAGTGGCACGGGACCCTCTGGGAGCTTGTTAGAAATGCGAAGTATTTCTAATGTGTAAGATTGTTCACAGTGCAACAAGATTGCCAGGTGATGGCCATGCACGTTACAGGTCGGGAAGCACTTACTGAGAGTAGAGGGCCTTATATGAAAACACTGGAGCCCATAAAATCATATAAAAAGTCAGCATACCTAGTGGCGCCCTGGTGGCTCAGTCAAGCCTCCAACTTCGGCTCAGGTCATGATCTCTGTTTGAGAGTTCGAGCCCCGTGTTGGACTCTGTGCAGACAGCTTCAGAGCCTTTGTCCCCTCCCCCGCTGGCACAAGGCACTCTAAGGCCTACACAACATAAAATAAATAAATAAATAAAAAGTTATCCAGGCGCTTGGGTGGCTCAGTTAGTTAAGCGTCTTAACTCTCGATTTCGGTTCAGGTCATGACCTCACTCTTCCTGAGACTGAGCCTCGTGCTGGTCTCTGCATTGACAGTGCAGAGCCTTCTTGGGATTCTCTCTCTCCATCTCTGGCCTCGCCTGCTTGCTCTCTCTCTCTCTCTCAAAATTAACATTAAAATAAGAAAGTTACTTACGCATTTTATGTAGGGGGCGGTGTGTGTATGTGTGTGTATACACCCTGGTCTTTCCTTCCCTTGGAAACAACATCTATACTTTTTCCTCAGATTGTTCAAGTTCCCAAACCGAGAAGTTTTAGCCTACAGGAATATGAGCCCATTAAGTAGGAAAGCAGACTTCACTGTTAAGTTATCCTCTGCTGGGTACTCTTCAATTTAAGAAGGGCGAAACTGGCCATTCCCAGCTGAGTTCCTCTACTGTGCTTTCATCATGTGTGGTAAAGACATGAATAGAGTTATTTCAAAATACGACACACACACATCAGTACAGCTAGAACACACGCGCGCACACACACACACACATATTCTATTTGGTACCACATGCATACATCCTTATTTCTTTAGTGCAAAATTGGCCACGGAAAGTAGTCCAGCACAAAGACCAGTTTGTGCTAACACGTGCCGCCTGGCGCAAGCGGTCAAGGTTTAGGCACCGACGTGCTACTGCAGGTGCTGCTCGTTTTTTGGCAGGACTCAAGCAGGAAATATTCTTTTCAATTAGTGTAATGACTGTCTAGTTATCATGTACAACATGGAACCATGAATTGAATCAGTTGATAGTATGAATATTTAGCTTACTTCCCTATTAGCAAATAGTGCTGGGTTTGTATAATAAAAAAAAAAAGTCTTTTGTTATTTTAGGCGAAAGCTTAGAAAACAAGGTGAAGTTAAGGATGAGGCTGCTTTCAAGACTTGTAAACTTGCCTCAGAGAAATGTCCCCCCCTTTGTAAGCAATAATAAAATGTCCTGACATCTCCGCTAAGACAGCGATTGATTCCTGGTGTTAGATGGTGTCCTGGACTCTCAAAATGGCTCTGAGGGGGCGTTTGGGGTGGCTCAGTCCGTTGAGTGTCCGACTTTGGCTCAGGTCATGATCTCACGGTTTGTGATTCGAACCCCACATGGGGCTCGCTGCTGTCATGCAAAGCCCGCTTCAGATCCTCTGTCCGCCCCGGCCCTGCTTGCGTGCTCTCAAAAATACAACATAAAAAATGACGGCTCTGAGGCTCTGCCTGACTCACTATTTTCCTGCTGGTGTTTAAGAGGAAACACGCATAAACTGGTCGTTGGCTAACGCAGGGGGAAAATGAACTCATCCCATAGGGCCCGAAGTATTCCCAGATGAAGAGAACATGTCTAAGTTTGGACTCCCTTTTTCTTCCCGGCAATGTAAATTTATAAGTGCAGAACTATTAAATGCACTTGCATTAGGCAGAGTTAGGTCCCCTTAATGAGCACTTTTTCACTAATCAGTCGGAAGAAGGAAAGTAACTCGCCAGCACTGGAAACTACAAACAGTCCAATGTACATACTTGGCTTTTGTAGGACGAAAAGACTCTTCAGAAACTACCTAGCTAAAAGGGTTGTTTACCATGATATTTCTATTATTTCTTCACCTCTGTAGTGTGATGGACGCCACTGACACACAAGGGCTGAAAAACAGTTCTTAATCTTCCACTGCCGGATTCGGGACAAATGTCACCCCCACGGCTACGGGGTGATGCTCCCGGCACGGAAGCTTTTCTCTACTTTTCTCTCCAGGAAGCACACTGGAAAGTACGTGAGGGGCGCTACTGTCAAGAACCACCTTGAATCCAGCCCAACGCAGTCCAGGAGTCAGACAGTCTGACACTCGGTCGTAGGACTTTCATGACAGCTCACACCTGATCGTGACATACCTTTGCGTCAACACCATCTCTGAGGGGCCCTCATTCACTTATTTCCTTGTCCTCAGTCTGGGCCAAGGTTCTTCTCTGCACTCAGTTTTAATTAATTTATTTTTTAAGATTTACATCCAGGTTAGTTAGCATATGGCACAACAATGACTTCAGGAGTAGATTCCTTAATGCCCCTTACCCGTTTAGCCCATCCCCCCTTCCCACAACCCCTCCAGTAACCCTGTTTGTTCTGCATATTTAAGAGTCTCTTATGTTTCGTCTCCTTCCCTGTGTACTCACTCTTAGATAATTTTATTTAAAATTAAATTTTAAATAACTAGTAGAGGGCGCCTGGGTGGCTCCGTTGGCTAAGCATCCAACTTTCGCTCAGGTCATGATCTCACAGTTTGTCGGTTCGAGCCCCATGGTGGGCTCTGTGCTGACAGTGTGGAGCCTGCTTAGGATTCTCTCTCTTTCTCTCTCTGCCCCACCCCTGCTCATGCTTTCTCTCAAAACAAATAAATTAATTAATTAAAAAGAAAACCACGCATCACTAGAAAGAAGTTTTAAAAAATATTTATTATATTCTGTTCTAGAAATGGTAGAAAATAAAAACTGGTGCAGTTACGTCACACGCCCTTGGCAAGGCATGTTCAGCCTTTCACACTGGAGGAAAGTTTTACGCCACGCCAGAAACCTCAGCCGAAGGTGACCAAGGGTGTTGCTGCTGACTGGAGGAGCCCTTTTGTAAAGGTTTAGAGTTTTCTTCTCTGCTGTCGTCTACTTGTGGACGAACACCAGTCCAGTGGAAAGCAATCTGAACATAAAAGGCACCCAGAGTAAAAATCACACCTTGACTAACGGAAAGAGCAGCACATGTTTACACGGAGAACGAAGGCCCTAGCACGCAACTGTCCGGCAAGGCAGTGACAATATAAATGCAAAAGTTACTCGACTAAAAGACCTATCAACACTTCCCCAAACCTGGCAAGAGCATTAGATCAGGACGGCCACTTCTGTGTCTATAAACCTGGAGATGTTTTCTCGTCACTGACATAAGCACGAGTACTGTACTTACAGGCGGGGCTGGGGGTACTCCTTTTACCCAGAGCCAAGATTTGCTTCGTTGCATTTTCTCTTTAAATGCATTGTTGCATACTCCATTCGTGGCTACGTTAAAAATTCGTGTCGTCCTTTAAGGATGTAGCAAAACCTTAAACTGCAACTTTAAACTGCGAGTCCTTTTAAATGATCATGAAGCCAGGAAAGCTGACGATTTACCATGATTTAAGCACCTGAAATACATTCTGATCAATCTCTATTCTCTGAGCTAGAGTTAGGATCCTCAGGATGGGTCTGTGTACAAACACTGCAAATTAAGCTAATAAAAACTTGAAAAAATACAAATAATCTTTAACTACAAAGATCTAAAATACACCTATGGGCCTGTGCTAAGAGAAAAACGAGCAGGAAGCCAGCAGACAGCGTCTGCGTGTTCTCGTCTGGGGAAAAAGGACTCAGCGGAGCCAGGTGGTGTTCAGCTGGGTCTGGTTCTTGATGCTGGTATCCATTTTTAGCACTTCGCGAATGGCCATGGTAGCGTAGGTAGAAGGAGGGAGAGAAAATTCCATCTTCAGAGCTCTGTATCTGCCTTCTGCCAGGCAAGAAAGAAGAGAACGGTCAGAAACGGCAGGCAGCCGCAGGCAGACTGGGGCCAGTCACATAATCGCTACAGAAAGGAAAGAACTGGCTCCTCCCCGCAGGCGCCACCTCCGTGGGGCCTTGGAGAATAAAACGTGGAAGTGAGATCGAGAGAGTATATGATCCAGCAGAATCCCGACGGTAACTCTACGTGGAACCTTCACAAAAAGGGCACAGGGTGAAAACAGACGAGGGAATGGCAGCCAGAAGTTGACAGTGACAATGCAGATTTCAAGTTTTAGACTCTGTTCCTGGATTTCCCCTCACTTCTGTTCGTTCACTCAGGGCGGAGGAAATACTCAGTCACCTAACACCATAACCTTCTAAAACGTGCATTCGTTTTCAGTGAAATCTTTTGTTTTAATCACTGACATCAAGCCATAGCCACGAAACCAAGATGACAAAACACAGAACAGCAATCACCGGGCCTTTAATTTATATTTTCGTCTGAGAAAACATATCAAAGCTGACACGGAGCTGATGGCTGAGGAAACTTACCGGAAGCAAACACCGGCGGTGGCTTCCCTTCTAGGCTGTCCACATCGGTGTTGAAGAGTGGAATTTTGGGATCATCATATGCAACGACTTCCCTTCAAAACACACAAATAGAGTGTGAATGCGAACGACCGCGAAAAGCACGCAAGCTGCTCATCGCCATTCGCTCAGGAAGGAACCCACACGGGCCTGTGGTGAGGAATCCTAGGGGGACGTGCTCACTGACAGAACGGGCCCCGAGTCTACACGGGAGTGTGGCTCTTAGGTCATCATACAGCGAGGTGACGAATGATGCCAGCCCAGGTAACAAAATACAGAATGTTTCCTTAGGATGGAAATTCCTTTTCTACGTAGGTCACAAGTAGTAAACTTCACTTGGTGGAGAGGAGACTGAATCAGTAATGGCATTTCTACCTCCTCCAGGGTGGTCATCACTTCTAACGGCACCGTGTGACCCAGCAGGAACTGCTCTCTGCGGTGGGGAAGACCCAGTCTGACCGGGCCGACCTCGTCCCACAGCCCAGAGAAGGGGAGGGAAGAGAGAGAGAGAGGGAGAGAAAGAGATGGAGAGAGGGAAGAGGGAGAATTTCCTGGCAATGGACAACTAACTCAGGATTTAGTTTTTAAAATTATCAAACAGAATTTAGTTTGATAAAATTATCAGATAAATATATTGAAATATTTTAAACGAGTTAATACATGTCTGTTTTTTTCTTCAGAAACATATTAAAACAAACAGATCAGTGTTTGGAACTCATGGCTAATTCTGAAGGAAGCTTGCTCGGGGATAGCTGTATAAGCAAATCTTACTTTTTTGGAAGTAGGGAAAAAGTTTACTCTCTGCATACTTCTTCCTTTTTTAAAAAATTTCTTTTAAATGTTTACTTATTTTGAGAGAGAGACACAGAGTATGAGTGGGGGAGGGGCAGAGAGGGAGACATAGAATTCAAAGCAGGCTCCAGGCTCTGAGGTGTCAGCGCAGAGCCTGACGCGGGGCTCGAACTCATGAACTGTTGAGATCATGACCTGAGCCAAAGTTAGACACTTAACATTTAGCCGCCTAGGTGTCCCTTCTTCCTTTTTTTTTTTTTAATGTTTATTTTTATTTTTGAGAGAAAGAGAGAGAGAGCGCATGGGGGAGGGGCAGAGAGAGAGGAGACACAGAATCCAAAGCAGGCTCCAGGCTCTGAGCTGTCAGCACAGAGCCCCATGCAAGGCTTGAACCCAGGGAATGCGAGATCATGACCTGAGCCAAGGTCACTTAACCCACTGAACTACCCAGGTACCCCATTCTGCGTAGTTCTTCAACAATGATGCAAGGTCTATAATACGTAAACTTAATCACTTTCACTCATTTGTTTCCTGATGATTGGAAAACTGCAAATTGAAGTCATAATGACAATAGTAAGAACAAGAAGTAAAGCTTCTCTGCAGGTTGTAAACACTGATAAGAAACATTTGATGCAAAAGCTTTAAACCTCACATCACAATTCAGTTCTATTTCCTTCTAGACCATCACTCACCAGCTGACATTCTGAGGACGAATAATGACCTTTCGGTAGGCCCCTGATAGGGAATAATCTCGAATTTTGTGTCTCATGTTGTCGATATCCAGATTGTCTGCCGTGAGCATTTCCCTGTAGGCTTCGCTGACTGTAAGATACAGAAAGTTAGCTGGAATGCAGCATGTCAGCAAGCCACCTTACAAACAGTAAGAAGGGCAGAGAGAGAGGACACGCAGAATCCGAAGCAGGCTCCAGGCTCTGAGACGTCAGCACAGAGCCCGACACGCAGGGCTCGAATCCGTGAATCATAAGATCATGACCTGAGTTGAAGTCAGACACTTAACCGAATGAAGCACCTAGGCACCTTAAAGTTCTTTATTCAAGTTATTCATAAAAAGTAACGGGTAGACCAGGGCCAAGGAAGGACTCCCTGACCACATAAGACAACAGGGATCCCTAAACGGAGAACTGCTGGACGCCGAGTGTGTACATAACTGGTCCACACACCCACCCAGCCTGCGAGCTCCTGTCTCAGCCACAAGGTTCCCATGAATGGGCTTTGTCAAGGGCTGTACTGAATTCATGGCTTAAGTGGCATTAGCCCACGATTTGGATGCTGAGAGGTACAGAAAGAAAAGAATGTTTATTTTTCTCTCCTGGAAACAAGCAAGCGTGCCTCTGAGCATCTCCGTGCGCTCCTTCTGGCTAGTTCCTGGTGTCAGTTCCCTCGGGCCTCACTGTGTCATCAGGGTGGGCAGACCGTCCCCCAGACCGTCCTCTCTCCCTCCCTCATTTCCTCTCCTGTTCATTCTCTCCTCCTCTTCTCTGCTCCTTTCCCTCGGCAAATTAAGAATTAGGAGTGCAGCAATCTGATTATATTAATACAGAAGTGGCAGATGAGTAACTTTTATAAATGTTTGCAGTATCAAAGAAGAGTGTTAATTCCTAATCATTCTATAATTTGTATGGTTGCAAGGAATATAACACTGATAAGCAAAAATAATCATTCTGACCTCTTGAGAAAAGTTTTTTTTTTAAAGTTTTTACTCATTTGAGAGATTGAGAGAGGCAGAGACAGTGCAAGTAGGGGAGGGGCAGAGACAGAGAGGGAGAGAATTCCCAGCAGGCTCTGTGCTGCCAGCGCAGAGCCTGACACGGGACTCGAACTCACAAAACCACGAGATAATAACCTGAGCTGAAGTCAGATGCTGAGCTGACTGAGCCACCCAGGCCACCATTTTGTTTTTTTTTTTTAATTTTTTTTTTTAATATTTATTTATTTTTGAGACAGAGAGAGACAGAGCATGAGTGGGGGAGGGGAGAGAGAGGGGAGACACAGAATGCGAAGCAGGCTCCAGGCTCTGGGCTGTCAGCACAGAGCCCGACGTGGGGCTCAAACCCACGAACTGTGAGATCATGACCTGAGCCGAAGTCCGATGCTTAACCGACTGAGCCACCCAGGTGCCCCACCATTTTGTTTTTTAATATAAGTTATCCAGGGGCACCTGGCTGGCTTAATCTGTAGAACATGCAACTCTTGATCTTGGGGTTGTTAAGTTCGAACCCCCACAGTGGGTGTCGAGATTCTTAAAAATAAAAAAATTAAAATAAAATTTTTTTTAAATTATCCATCTGAATACATTCCTTTCAGGAAGACTTTATTTGTAAACATGGTTTATAAATGTTTGAAATCTAAACTTTTTCAAGTCTGACAGAAATGAAAGTTCTAAAATTATATTTAAAGTACTGATTTTTCTCCCTCTCTCTATTCTTGGCGGCTGGTGAGTGGCTTAAATACGTTAGGCTTTGTCTTCCCTCCCCGACAGGGAACTTACTTTTATGCTTTGGGTAGATAACATCGAAACCCGGCAAAGGCATCACCACATCATGGATGGAGTAATTATTAACATCTTCTTCATCAATATAGGTGGCTGTAGCTGCAAATTCACAAACAGATAAATTAAAAAAACTGAGAAAATAGGTGATCTTGTCATGACCTTGATCTTCAACAATTATATGCAAGCTGACACAGGATGAGTGGCCTACAAAGTTTAAGGAAATTAAATTAGGTATCCCGTCTTTTCTGCTCTACCAAGAAAAATAATCATGGATTTAGAACAAGTAGAAAGTAAAAAAAAACCAAAAAAAAAAACCCAGAAAAAAACCCACACTGATTTCTCAGCTGCACTCTCATGTTTTTAGAATGCTTTAAAAAATCAGCTCCTTTCCCCTTTTTAAACGACCCCACAAAATACTATCAACAACCCTACAAAATACTATATAGAAAGCTACTGCCTTTGGATGCATTTTGATAAAAGAATAATTTTAAAAACTTGGTCTGTATTTAGAGGATGAAATGTGACGGCCCCTGGGGCATTAAAACACACTGGGTATAGTCAACACTGGAGGAGGTTAAAAACTATTAATTCAGGACAGTGAAAACTTTCTCAACAGGACCCTCAGTGGATTTCCCGGGTACACGAGCAGAGAGAGGGCCAGGCCAGGTGTGGGGACAGCAGACGGGCGGCCGGTGTGCCAGAAGAACGTGGACTTGGGAAGCGGGCTGACGTTGATTCTGAGTCCCCGCCTTTTCTTTTTTTAACCAGCGGTGGAATCTCGTGAGCCTCGTCTGGAGAACAGAGGGAACACTTCACAGAGTACCTCGAGCTTTAAACCCGAAGAGGTCGGCAAAGGGCTTCGCCCGAGGCCTGGCACACGGTGGGGGCTGGGCAGCGGAGGGGATCGGCTGTGTGTTTTAGGAACACTGCCAGCACAGAGTGAGCATTCAGTGTCTGTGACGTCACGGCCCAACTTACAGTCGAGCGCTGACTTACAGAAACTCTAAAACCGGCGGACGGCTGCTGGGGGCCGAGGCACGTCCGGACGTGCAGAGGTGTGTTTGCTGGACCCAGATTAGATGTAGAAAAAGACTTAAGGCGACATTTCACTCAAATCTTATTCTAGCTGAGACCACGGAGGCCCGGAGACCCAGAGAGAGTCAGGTGCTTACTCAAATCACATGCGTATTTTCATTAACGATACAGACCCCAACTGTTCAGTCTGAGCTCACGACGCCTTTCCAAATAACCAGTGGCCAGGCTGGATCTTAAGCACTCGTGTCACACGACTGAAGCCTAGTTTGGTGGAGTCCTGAGGATATCTGCCTTTTTACCTCCTTTGAGAACGAGGTCTCCCGGGACGGGTCTCAGTCCGTACTCTTCTATCCTCTTGCTTACCATGTTATTCCACACATAGCTTTGATAGCTATGAATATACATTAAGCGATTATTTCTTGGGATCTGGAGGAAAGGGAAAAAAATGGGAAGGAAAAAAAATACATCTTCTGAATATTAAAAGTACTGTACTTTCCCAGACCTCTCACTTGCTCAGTGGTGACCCTAGGACAAGCTCATAGCTCGAATCCCCTGTCTCTAAAAGCTCACAGAAACAGTGACCATGCACGGCAACGGATTTTAGAGACAGAACCCTCCGACTACGGGGTGCCCACTGGAGCGCTTCCCACATGTCCAGGCGAATGAAGCAAGCCGTGTGGAGCTCACACCCTGAACCAAAGACACAGCCCTCAAACTCTAGAAATCCACATGTTAAACAGCAAATGGTGCTTTCTAGTGATCTGCTAATGACCATGGAGGGAGGAAATCTGAATGACTGAACGGACAAGTGACTTCATGCAGCGGAAATTCTCCCTTGTTTACCAAGGGAAGAGTAAGTGAGACATCAGGTTTAAGAGTTTCACTTTTTTCCACTTGGGATCACAGCCATCCGAATACTGGCAGAGGCCACACTTGTCAAGAGGTACCCACTCCTGAGCAACCAGGAAGAAACCAAACGAAACTGTAATCACTAGGATGCTTCCCATGCAACCTCTTACTGAGACAGGTGACAGTCCTGATGCTGGAGAATGATCAAGAAGCGAACTCGAAGAGGGACTCTGAATCTCTCGAGTGCCGAGATACTGAATTTAAATTAAATTTCCTTGGAGACAGTATTTACCACTTTCATGCTTTTCTCAGCCCTCCACGTGAATCATTGTTGCCAACACCACCCGCACCCACCACCCTCCCCCGTCACCATTCAGGGTACAAACAAGGATCGCTCAGGTAACACACGACTCAAGAGATCACCAAAGGATCCTTATTTACCTTCCGCTCTTTCAAACTTTAGTAAAATATTTAAAGGTAAAATTTAAAAAGCAGTAAGCCACCTCAAGTCATTTGCCTGACTTCACAAATAGCACTCACTATGCCGAACGCAGAGACTATATTCTTCATTCCATATTTTGAAAGTCCTCGCAGCAGCTGCCCTTCCACACACCTTTTGACAGGTAGTTTTCTGAGGGCAGCAGCTGGGTCTTTGGTCTTCGCCCACTCTTCCCTGCACTTCACCAAGTAGCCTTTTTCAGCTGGGAGAAAAAAAAAGTTGTGTCAAAACAATTTATCGAATAGACGGATTTCCATAAGTTTACATGCTTCCTAGACAACACAAAAGCAGAAAAGGCTCTTTGTAACACAGGTACTCTCAACAGCTTGTGCTCACCTGAGAATACCCGTCAGAAGGTGAAAAGGTGGGACAGGTTGAGTGCACAGCATGAACCGGCTTCGCCATCATCCCCCCACCCGGGGACTTAAAGTCCGTCACTGTCCCCTCATCAACAGAAGACGAAACCCAGGAAGTCCTTTCTTCCTTCTCTTTTTCCGACTGTGTTGCCAAATTTAATAGGCCACCCTCCTTAAAAGGAGACAACTTTATCTCTTTAATTTGTAAATGAATTAACTACCCAAAGGGCCTGTTTTGATAATTTTTGTACAATAGTATTTATATCAGACGGTGTGAATTTAGATGTACTTTCTGGAGGGAATCTAACAAACTCTTCAAACTAAAAATCTTTAACACTTTCTTGCCCAGTTTTTGCCTGCCAGTGCCCCTTCTACACTATGCTTTAACACATTAGCCACCAGTGAAATGCGCTTGGATTCCTCCATGTTCAGAGATTGAGTAGTGAATGGAGCAAAGTAAACAACTGTATTCGTTTATGAATTAATAAATTAGATAAACGAAACAGCTAAAAATAGGATATGAATTATAAATCTCAAATAGAAACATATAATTTGTGAAAAAAATAAACTACTTTTTATTTTACTGAAAAAACAATTTTTAAAATTTCTGAAATACCTATCCAACATGCACATGTATTTTTTATTCAAAGCAATTCCACAAATACCTAATAATATATATATATTTTTATAATTTATTGTCAAATTGGTTTCCATACGACACCCAATGCTCATCCCAACAAGTGCCCTCCTCTGTGCCCGTCACCCACTCTCCCCCCTCCCACATCCCCCTAAACCCTCGGTTTGTTCTTAGTCTTTGAATCTCTTATGTTTTGTCTCTTTCCCTCTCTGTCTTTTTTCCTTTCCTCTCTTCCCCTCCCCCATAGTTTTCTGCTAGGTCTCTCAAAATCCACCTATGCGTGGAAACGTATGGCATCTGTCTTTCTCTGTCGGACTTATTTCACTCAGCATAATACCCTCCAGTTCCATCCATGTTGCTACACATGGCCAGATTTCATTCTTTCTCATTGCCGCGTAGTATTCTATCTAACAAGATATTCTATTGTCTTTCATTAACATGAATTTTATTCTTACCTCCAGAACGGGGTTTCAATATTAAATCCATGACTTCAGTCCAGGAATTCTGTAGTATAGCTCTAAAATTAAACAGCATTTATTTTACTTAATTTTGCATTAAGATGAATTTTAAATGCTGAAATCTGTGGAGTAACAAATCATGCTAATTTTTTATATTTTATCAAACTTAAAAATAAGCTGAAAAACTAATGATACAGGTTTCAAATGTAAATGAGAAAGGAACATAGAAGAGAGAAGAAAATCAAGAATGTTTACTTATTAACATTTAACATCACATCAATTTTTATTTATTCATTCAAATGTTTATTTATTTATTTTGAGGGAGAGAGAGCAGTGGGGGCAGGGTGCAGAGAGAGGGGGGTAGAGAGAGAATCCCAAGCAGGCTCCACACTGTCATCATAAAGCCTGATGGCAGGCTCCATCCTCTGAACCACAAGATCATGACTTGAGCCCAAACCAAGAGTTGGTCACTTAACCAGTTGAGCCACCCAAGGGACCCTTACGTTACAGTTTTTAAATGCTATAAATAGTATAAATACCAGCAAGTTGCTAAGCATTTGTTAAACATGGTATCTGTACAAATCTGCACTAAAATTTCTTTGAAACCTCTCAAGAAATTTCTCCTGTGTTAAATACTTTCTTGCCGAGGCAAACAGAATAAGTAACACTTTATTCTTCCCTATTGTTCTGGCCCAAATGGAAACATCTTTATTTTTGTTGATCATAAGTGAGATGTACTTCTTAAAAATTAAATAGTATGTAATAAAGGTTACCTATAATCTAATTTAATTAACACTTTATTATTTTTAAACGTTCATTTATTTTTGAGAGACAGAGCTGTCAGCACAGAGCCCGACGCTAGGCTGGAACTCACGAATCGTGAAAGCATGCTCTGAGCTGAAGGCAGACGCTTAACTGACAGCCACCCAGGTGCCCCTAAAGTAACACTTTGGAGTGTATTTTTCATGACTTTCTTTTTGTTCTCAAGATTTTAAGTAATCTCTATACCCAACATGAGTGAGATCTCAATCCAGAGATTTAAGAGTCAGGCGTCACACCAGCTGAGCCAGCCAAACACCCCCACGACGTTTTTTGATACGTCTATAAGTGTAAGCAATTTTTCCTTTAACTTTTATTATACTAACTTTTGCCATACAAAAATTCTATTTTGTGTTATCATATCTGAAATTTTTTTCTGTTAAGATTTTTGGTCTTGGGAGTCATGCTTAGAGAGGCCTTCCTGACCTTAAGAATATAGAAATATCTCCTACTAATTTTTTTAAGTTAACTAGGGTTTTTATTTTTCATATTAAGTTAACCTACATGGGATAGTTTCGTATATTAAACTGTATAAAACGCTGTTTGGTATCCAGTGATGTGATCATATGGACTATTTATCCGCTAGTGTGATTTATTACAGAACAGAGATTCCCTACTGCTGGCCATCCTTGCGGTCCTAGAACAAGCCATGCTCTATCAGTCTTTAAATATCCTTCCAGGTGACATATATAGCTGCCTCGGCTATCTGCAATGCCTCCAAAAAGAGGAGAGTTCTAACTCAGGACTAGGCATTGATCTGCCAGGTATCATTGAGGAAGACGTCTTTATTCAAAAACCTTTGTTATCTGGCTGGCCGCTTGCTTTTTGTAAATAGTTCTATTGTGAAACAGCTGTGCTCATCCACTTACACACTGTTTATGACTGCGTTCACAGCAGAGGTGAGTCGCTCTATGAACACTCCATGGCCCACAAAGCCTGAAACATTTACTATGTGGCCCTTCGCAGAACAAGTCTGCCAACGGCGGTACAAAATACTGCAAAGTTTAAGGTGCCACCTTATACACGCTAGTTCAGTATACACTGCCGTATTAAATATTCGCAGATTTGGTTACATTAGGCTATTCCACCTGGCCTACTACACATGAAGATGTTTTCTACTTTTCTTACGTTATCTTTCCTTCTTTACCTTTTTAAAAAATTGTATGAAATACATATAACATAGAACTCATCATTTTAGCCCCTTTAAAGTATGCAGTTCTATGGCACTGAGTACATTCACATTGTTGTGAACAGGACTTCTGCCTCCAGAACTTCTCCATCTTCCCCAACTGAAACTCTGTACACATTAAACGTCAACGCCCATCTCTCCCACCTCCCGGCTCCTGGCTATAAGCACTCTAGCTCGTGGATGCATCTAACCATTGTAGGTCCTCACCTAGAGGAATTACGGTATTTGTCATTTTGTGAATGGCTTATTCAGTTTAGCATAGAAGTCTTCAAGGTTTATACATCTTGTTGTGTGTGTCACAATTTCCTTCCTGTCAGAGCTGAATGATATTCCATTGTATCTATGTACCAAGTTTTGTTTATCCACTCATGTGTTAATGGAAACTTGGTAGCTTCCTTCTTCTGGCTCTTGTGAATAATGCTCAAAAACATAGGTGTATAAATATCTGTTGTGTGTTTGCTCTCACTTCTTTTGGGCATATACTTAAAAATGGTATTTATGGACCATACAGTAATTCTGTATTTAATTTTTTGAAGAGACACCATATCATTTTCCATAGAGACTGTACCATTTGTATTCCCACCAGCAGTGCACAAGGGTCCCCATTTCTCCACATCTTCAACACTTGTTTTATTTCGTTTGTTTTTTTTTTTGTAACTAATAGCATTTCTAATGGGTATAAAGTAGTATTTCATTGTGATTTTGATTTGCATTTCTTTAATGATTAGTAATGTTGAGCATCTTTTCATTATTAGCTTATTAGTCATGAATAGATCTTCTTGGAAGAGGGGCACCTGGGTGGCTCAGTTGGTTGGGTGTCTGACTTCAGCTCAGGTCATGATCTTGCGGTCTGTGAGTTCAAGCCCTGCGTCAGGTTCTCTGCTGATAGCTCAGAGCCTGGAGCCTGCTTCGGATTCTCTGTCTCCCTCTCTCTATCTGCCTCTACCCTGGTTGCATGGTCTCTTTCTCTCTCAAAAGTTAACATTAAAAAAACTTTTTAAAAATATCTTCTTGGAAGAAAGGTCAATTCAAGTTCTTTGCCCAGTTTAAAATCAGGTTGTTTTGTTGTTGTTGAGTTGTAGCAACTTCATATATTTTTGATATTAATCCCTCATCAGATATATAATCTCCCATTCTTTGGGTTGGTTTTTCATTCTCTTGATAGTGTCCTTTGGACACAAAAACTTTTTATTTTCTTAAATTTAAATTTTATTTAACATACTGTGCAATATTGGTTTCAGGAGAATTCAGTGATTCATTACTTCCATATGACACCCCGCACTCACTACAAGAGCCCTCGTTAGTACCCATCACCCATCTGTCTCATTTCCCACCGACTTCCCTTGATCAACCCCCATTCGTTCTCTGAGTCTCTTGTGGTTTATTTACCTCTCTTCTCTTCCCCCCTCCCCTTCCCATATATTCATCTATTTTGTTTCTTAGATTCTACATATGCATGAAATCATATAGTATTTGTCTTTCTCTGACTGACTTGTTTCACTTAGCATAATACATTCTATCTCCAACCACATCATTGCAAATGGTGAGATTTCATTCTTTTTGAAGGCTGAGTAATATTCCATTGTATATATATTTTACCACATCTTCTTTATCCATTCATCAGTCAGTAGACATTTGGGCTCTCTCCAAAGTTTGGCTATTGTTGATAATTCTGCTATAAACACTGGGGTGCAGGTACCCCTTTCAATCTTATTTTTGTATTCATTGGGTAAATAACTAATAGTGCAATTGCTGGATCATAGGGTAATTCTGTTTTTAGTTTCCTGAAGAACCTCCATACTGTTCTCCAGAGTGGCTGCACCAGTTTGCACTGCCACCAACAATGCAAGAGGGTTCCTGTTTCTTCGCACCCTTGCTAACGTCTGTTGTTTCTTGTGTTGTTAATTTTAGCCATTCTGACAGGTGTAAGATAGTATCCCATCATGTTTTTGATTTGTATTTCTATCTGTATTTGTATTTTGATGATGAGTGATGTTGAGCACCTTTTCAGGCGTCTGTTAGCCATATGGATATTATACACAAATATCTCAAATTTTATAAAGTACGACCTATTTTTTTCTTTCGGTGTTATAGCCAAGAAATTGGCAACCAAATGTCATGAGGTTTTCCCCCGTTTTCTGCTAATTTTACAGTTGTAGGTCTTATGGTTAGGTCTTTGATCTATATTAATTCTTGTAAATGGTATAAGGGTCCAACTTTATTTTTTAATGTGTATATCCCATTTCCCCAACACAACTTGTTGAAAAGACCATCTTTTACCATTGAATGGTCTTGTCACCCTTGTTATTTGACCATATATTCAAGGATTTATTGCACCTTTTTTTAAAAAAAAGAGTTTTACTGAGATGTAATTCATTTTCCATACAATTCATCCATTTAAATGCACAATATAATGCCTTTTGGTATACTCACAGAACTGTGTAACATCACACAATCAATTATGGAACATTTTTATCACCCAAAAAGAAATCCTGCACCTATGAGCGGTCACTGTCTATTACTCCTTCCCCAGATCTAGGCACCACTAATGCACTTCCTGTCACTACGGATTTGCCTAGTCTGGATAATTTATATAAACGCACCCTACAAGATTCTGCCTTTTGTGACTAGCTTCTTTCACTTAGCATGTTTTCAAGGTTCATCCATGTTGTAGCATGTATTGGTATTCCATTCTCTTTTACTGTTTGTCTGTTTGTTTTAAGGGGGGAAAGGGCAGAGGTGGGGGAAGAGAGGAAGAATCTTAAGCAGGCTACATGCCAGCCTGGAGCCCAGCTCAGAGCTCGATCTCACAAATCATGAGATCATGACCTCAGCCAAAATCAAGAGTCAGAGGCTGGGGGCACCTGGGTGGCTTAGTCAGTTGAGCTTCTGACTCTTGGTTTTAGCTCAGGTCATGGTCTCACAGTTGGTCCTGCTCACACTAACACTGCTTGGGATTCTCTCTCCCTCCGCAAATAAATAAAACTTACAAAAAAAAAAAAAAGAGTTGGAGAGTTAACCAACTGAGCCACCCAGGCTTTTATTTTTATCGTTGAATAATATTCCATTGTATGGATACATCATATTTTATTTATCCATTTATCAGCTGATGGACACCTGGGTTGTTTCCCTTTTTTTGGCTGCTATAAACATTGGCGTCAACTTTTGTAATAACATGTGTTTTCAATTCTTGAGTAGGTACCTAGACTTGCAGTAGCTGAATCCTATGGTAACTCTTATATGATGTTGACGACTAGCCGGGCTGTTACCCAAAACAGCTGTACCATTTTACATTTCTGCCAGCAGTGCACGAGGGTTCCAATTTCTTCACATTCTCGCTAACACTTGCTATTGTCAGCCTTTTTGACTTTAGCCATCATAGTGGATGTGAAGTAATAGCTCATAGGGGTTTTAAATTCCTTCTCCCAAAGGATTAGTGATTCCCTAATGATGTTGAACATCTTTTTGTATGCTTACTGGCCATTAATCTATGTTCTTTGGAGAAATATCTACTAAGATCGTATGTCCATTTTTATTTTCTTTTTTTTGAGAGAGTGTGTGCACACAAAGGTGAGTGGGGGAGGTGCAAAAGCAGAGGGAGAGTGAGGGGGTGGAGAGAGAAGAGAGAGAAGAGAGAGACGAGAGAGAGAGAGAGAGAGAGAGAGAGAGGGAGAGAGAGAGAGAGAGGGAAAGAGAGAGAGAGAGAGGGAGAGGGGGGGAGAGAGAGAGAGGGAGAGGGAGAGAGAAAGAGAGAGAGAGAATCTCAAGCAGGCTACATGTGAGTTTGTCCCAGATCCTGGGATCATGACCTGAACCGAAATCAAGAGTCAGACACTCAAAAGACAGAGCCACCCAGGTGCACCTCGCTTGCCCATTTTTAGATTGTCATTTGTCCTTTTGTCTTTGATTTGTAAGAATTCTTTAAAAAACTTTGGTTGTAAGTCATCCCTACATCTTTAAACTCTAAGGGTTTTTGTTTTCCTATGATGGTAACAATGGGCTGCTTTGAAGCTAGGAAATATTATGTTGTGGAAACTGTTGGTTTGCGATTTTGAATGCACTTTATACTCATATTGTACACTTAAGGTATGCAATGCAATTTTTCTTCCTTTTTGTTATTGATAAATCTGATCTCATTTTCATTAATCACTTTATATTATCTTCGGAGTACAAAATTTGCAGGGTCCCATGGCTATTCTGCCATATTCATTACAAATTCAAAAGTTGATATAGCTTTCTCTTACATATTCTGTCCCATAATATGATTAAACATCTTCACTATCTTTATCAATGTCTTCTGGCCATTTAGCAAGATTGAAAACATTATCATTTATTATCTAATAATAATGATTACCACTTAGGTTTCTCCTTGGCAAAATTCTTTCTCTGGTTAGCATGCTTTAGTTTTAAAATATTACTTTCTGGGGATGCTTGGGTGGATCAGTTGGTTGAGCGCTGGACTCCTGATTTTGGCTCAGGTCATGATCCCAGGGTCAAATATTAGAGACCTAAATCAGGCTCTGTGGTGAGCACGGAACCTGCTCAAGATTCTCTCCTTCTCTCTCTCTCTCACTCTCCCCCTCTCTCTCCTCCCCCCCACCCTCTCCCCTGCTCTCTCTCTCAAATATTATTTCTGCTTATTGAACACTTACTGTATTCAAGGCATAGAAACAGAAGCTGCACAGATACCATGTCACTCACTTGCTTTTCACCACCCTGTGGGGTTAGTATTATGATCTCCATATTACAGATTAGGAGTCTGAGGCTCAGAACCCAAGTCTGACTTTACTGTCTGAGCTTTTAACCTTTACAACACTGCCAGAAGAGGCGATATTACACAACAGGTATTTATCATGCTGTGTTTTTAAAAACACATGAACAAATGCAACTTCGTGTAGTCAGGTGCTCCAACCATGTCCTGGAAGTCCGGAGAAGTCCCCTGTTCCTAGGACTACAGGGGAACACTGCTGAGCTCCAGCAGACCCCAAGCCTCAATTTTGCCCTCGCTAGAACATGGGCTTGAGATGTCAGGAAGAACACGAACTACGTAATCTCTGAGATTACTTCCAACTCATAACTTCCACAATTCTAACTCCCAGGAGAATGATCGCTTCATGTAACACGGTCTACTGGACAGCAGGACAACCGATGCAGGTTTAGATTCACGAACCCAAGTATTTACTTATCTATTATTTAAGTTTATTTACTTATTTAAGTAAACTCAACACCCAACGAGGGGCTTGAACAAGAGTCTAAGTATTTATTGATGGAATTCCCACCCTAGCTTACCCTAGAGGGATTCCCTATTTATTGCCAAAAGAGAATCAGATTTCTCTTTTTAATTTTTAAATGTTTATTTTTGAGAGAGAGAGAGTGCAACCAGGGAAGGGGCAGAGAGAGGAGAGGACAGAGGATCTGCAGCAAGCTCTGCGCTGACAGCAGTGAGCCTGATGTGGGGCTCGAACTCATGAACAGTGGGATCGTGACCTGTGCTGAAGTCAGAGGCTCAGCTGACTGAGCCACCCAGGCGCCCCCAGAGAATCAGATTTCTTAAATTTTACCACATTATTTACATCCTATGTCACTGTCTTTACAGGTGGGGAGAGTGGAGGTGCAAGTTTAATAAACTGGGAAGTGCTTGTTAGCGGAGATCACAAACTACCTCACCTCTGCCAGGTCACTCTGGGTTGGAGGCACCCGACCGCTTACTGTACTGAGCCAAGATTTACCCATACGAAAAGAAACTAAAAACAGAATCTCCGGATGGGTTATCAGGGATGGGAGAAAAACTTACATTTCAGGTTATATCCTTCTGAACACTGATTTATTTTTTTACCATGTCCAGGTATTATCTTAAAACGCAAGAAAAATCAGAAGGACGTGATGGATCTACTGACGACATAACACTGGTTCGTTTGGCCCAGACACGAATAATTATAAACGACAGCAACAGGGCGCCTGGCTGGCTCACTCGGTTAAGCATCCGACTTCGGCTCAGGTCATGATCTCATGGTTTGTGAGTTCAAGCCCCATGTCGGGCTCTGAGCTGACAGCTCAGAGCCTGGAGCCTGCTTCAGATTCTGTGTCTCCCTCTCTCTGTGACCCCATCCTACTCACACACACACTCTCTCTCAAAAATAAATAGACATTTAAAAAAATTTTTAAAACAACAAAAAAATCTTTCCTCTTTTTTTAGGAGAGCTCTCTCAGACAAAAGATAAGAAATGAAATACAAACCTTCCAACCTGATATGTGGGGACAGCTGTAGTTCCAAATCTTTGCATCCCATAGTAGTTAATAAACCCAATCTCCTTGAGAGAGTTCATGGCTTGCTGAACCTGTTCATCAGTTCCCGTTATGTTTCTGTAAGGGCCCGAATTTCCCAGAGAAAAAGTTTAGTCAAACACATTCAGGGATACCATCAATGATGTGGCTTGGCTTCCATGCCTTTTCCCCTTTCTAAAAAAGTTTTAGGGGCGCCTGGGTGGCTCAGTTGGTTAAGCGTCCGACTTTAGCTCAGGTCATGATCTAGTGATTGGGGAGTTCGAGCCCCACATCAGGCTCTGTGCTGACAGCTCAGACCTGGAGCCTGCTTCAGATTCGCTGTCTCCCTCTCTCTCTGCCCCTCCCCGACTCACGCTCGCTGTTTCTCTCTCAAAGGTAAAGAAACATTAAAAAAAAAATTTTTTTTTAAGTAATCTCTACACCCCATGTGGGGCTCAAACTCATGACCCCGAGACCAAGAGTCACTGCTCTTCCTACTGAGCCAGCCGGGCACCTCTCCCTGCCTTTCCCTTATCCCCTGCAGCTTTCTCTCTACCTCCTGACTTTGTCTTTTTTTTTTTTTTTTTTAATTGTGGCAAAATGTCCATAACATTACACCATCATCTTTGTCGTTTTTAAGTACACGACACAGTGGCATTAAGTACACCGACGATGTTGTGCCATGTTCACCACCATCTAGTTCCTGAACTCTCCCCTCTTCCCAAACGGAAAGTCTGCACCCATTAAACAATAGCTCTGCTTTCCCCGTCCTACGCCCCCCGCCCCAGGTAACCTCCCCTCTATCTTCTGTGTCTGTGAGTCTGGCCATCCAGGTACTGCACGTAGGCGGAAGCAACAGGCTCTGTCTTTAACCGCCGTGCCTGAAGCAGGCGGCTGCTCTCCCGAGGAGGGGCCAAGTTTTGAGAGGTGAGGGGGCGCTGGTCAAATACTCCAGCAGGACTTCTCCCGGCCCTGTCGGGCTCCGGTCCTTTCCTGCCACGCCTGCTCAGACCAGCTCACCCGGACTGGTAACTGGTGCAAACAGACGTGAGGCGCCCCCGCCAGACCCTCTCCGGTCCGCGTTCCGACCCGCGGTTCTTTACCTGAGGACGACGGTGAAGTGGTTCCCTTGAAGCTCTCCCAGTTTCAGAGGGTTTTTCTGATAGCTGAAATTCCCGAGCTTAAAGTTCATCAAGCACTTGTTCAAGTGGGCAAGTCTTTGAGCAGTTATTCTAAAAAAAAAAAAAACACAAAACAAAAAAAGGAGCACGAAGAGGATCGTGAGACACTGCCTCACTGGAACAGTCCAGGACGCTCTACTTCCGCTTCTACTTGAAACCAGACTGCAGCACGCTCTGACGGGGGAAAAGGCGTCCCAGCAGCTCGGGTGAGCCGCCTTCCATTACCTGCTGGGCCCTTCCTCCAGCCAAACGATGCTGGTGCATGCCTACCGGACAGGTGTAACTCGGGCTGTGTTTATACTCATAAGGCCTCGTGTTATTTGTAACGAGTAACGGGACAATCCCATCTGGGCAATCTGCTGCTTTCTGTGAGGGGGGAAGGGCGCGGCAAGGGGTAACTGCAGAGAGCCATCCCATTCAACTACAGAGATTGTTACTAAGCATTTTAAAGAAGAGTCAGTCCCATTTTCAGAAAAATATTGTAATCTTGCTACAGAACATTTGGAAAAGTACAAAGAAAAGAAAAACCTAAAAAAAAAATCTGTTAATATCTAATTTTGTAACTCCTCTCATTCTTTTCCTTTTTTTCTCCATTCTTTTCTTTTTTTTAAGTTTATTTACTTTGAGAGAGAAGGAGAGAGCAGGGGAGGGGCAGAGAGAGAG
>PITB01015523.1:0-33215 GCA_004024585.1 Paradoxurus hermaphroditus | reverse complement strand
TGAGCCACCCAGGAGCCCCGGCTTCTCAGTCCTTAGGAATAACCCTCTTCAGAACTTGTAAGCAGAGGGAGATGGGCTGTCAGAGGGCCAGGGTGGCGTAGCGTCCCAGGCCAGATGTTTATGTGCTGTTCTCAGCTCGCTATTGATGCTGTGTAAACGTGGAGAAGTCCATTTACAGCCTTGGCTTCCCGGGCCAGAGCCTTGAGGCCTGCCGAGACTGTGTCCCCCCGCCCCCGCCCCCAGCAGGCTGTAAAATCTTGTGGGTGGGGAGGTCTGCTGAGCAGGGGAGCTGGCGCGGTTTCTCCGGAAGCTCTCAGGGTCTGCTCTGATTGTCTCCTTGCCCTCAAGTCAGCAGGCATTTGTGGAAGGATCGTGGTAAGGAAGTGAGTGTAGTTCGCTCAGGAGGAAAACACAGATGAGACTACTTCTCTGTCCTGAAGACTATTTGCGACCTAAGGACCGAATTAGAAATACACACTTGTGATGAGTTGGAGAGAGATGCAGCGTGCTAGGGAGGAGCTTCCGGGGGGCTGCGGGGTAGGGGGATGTCGGTGGAACCTTTTCAGAGCAGGCGGCGTTTATGTCGAGTCTTGGAGGCTGGGTAGACTCGCAGCCGGGGGTCATGGGTGAGGGAGGAGAACGGACTAGCACATGCAGGATGTAGAAACAGCAAAGGAAAAGGCCTCCCGAAAAGTCACCTGCTATTCTCTCTGGTCCTGAAAGCCACCTGTTGCCTGCTCTCGACTGCCTTCTGAGTAGATCAGAGTGGGCATGACAAAGGTCCAGAAGGATCCTGCAGCTTCCCGGGCAGGGTAGGGCTCAGGCCTGTGGCTGACCCATGTGCCTAGCCGGCCAGAGAGGCCCCTGCAAAGACCCGGGGTGCTGGGAAAGAGACCCAGTGACCGGGCCTTTTGCTGGCTGGCACAGGGCTTCTGGTGCTGAAGGACTTGGGCATTCAGGTGGACCGCTACATCGCTTCCGAGGTGTGCGAGGACTCCATCACGGTGGGCATGGTGCGGCACCAGGGGAAGATCATGTACGTCGGGGACGTCCGCAGCGTCACGCAGAAGCATGTATGTCAGTGCAGTGGGACCCGTCCCACCTCTGTGTCCCTTGCACTCGGCTCCTGGGGGCGGCAGGAGCAGCCCCCTTGCATTCTGTTCCTTTGCCCTTTTCCTTTCTCCTTTCCCCCAGCCTCCTCTCCTCTCGCATTTTCCTCCTGGAGAGGAAGGAGGGCAGCCCCCTGGCTAGCTTCAGGGCCTTTTTCCTAGAGCACTTCGCTTCCCGTTTTTCTGGTACTTTTGGCAACAGCTCTACCAGCCTCCGTCTCTGGGGGGCTCTGGCAGGGTCTTGCCCAAGTGACCCTTTGTCTTCCAGTTATCTGTGTGTCCCCCTGAAACTGCAGGCCGTCAGGCCTCCCCAAGGGCATTTGCAGGGTGTTCAGATGGCCCAGATACCCTGTCCCAAACGTGCCGAGCACAAAGTCCCCTCCGATTCAGCTGCACAGCCAGACTGCCTTCCCTGTACGCGGCTGCTTTTCCTGTCGGGAGCACAGTTTCCCTGCTGGCCTCAGAGATTGTCCACCTGGATCCCTTTACTTTGATTAGGAAACTGAGCTCAGAGAGCGTCCGTGACTTGCCCACGGTGCAGTGTGTGCGTGGGGGGGGGCATATATGCGGTACATAAATACGAATGCATGTGGCGAGCAAACCAAGCAGCCGGGGCTCCCCTCTCCCCCGCCAAAGTCCTGTTTTGCCAGATTCACAGATAATTTCTTCCTTTCTGCCACTGTCCCCGGACATCAGGCCATCACATTACCTTTATCCTCCCAGATCCAGGAATGGGGCCCGTTCGATCTGGTGATTGGGGGCAGTCCTTGCAACGACCTCTCCATCGTCAACCCTGCCCGTAAAGGACTCTACGGTAGGTGCTGCGCTCACCCCTCCACCTTCTGAGCTGGTGCTTCCGCACGTAGGTTTCCTACTTGGATATTTCTGCCCTGGGACAGCTACTCCCAATGACCCTGTCCTCCCTTGCCCTCCCTGTGCCCGAGCCACACCACTGTCTCGTGCAGACAGCCCCCAGCTGATGGCTTTCTCTTCCGACCTCTCAGAGGGCACTGGCCGGCTCTTCTTTGAGTTCTACCGCCTCCTGCATGATGCGCGGCCCAAGGAGGGAGATGATCGCCCCTTCTTCTGGCTCTTTGAGAATGTGGTGGCCATGGGCGTTAGTGACAAGAGGGACATCTCGCGATTTCTCGAGGTATAGCCAGCAACCTTGGTTTGGCCAGCTCACTAATGGCTTCTACCTTGGACTGCTGCTTTATCCCTGTCTCATCTGCATTGTGGAGCTGGGGACTGGTGACTTCTGCTTTGCAAGGGGCCTGTTGGGGAAGCTCGGGGCTTCCCAGTTAGACGGGGAGGAAACACGGTTAGAAGCCGACCCCGGAAAGAACCTGTGGTCTGACTCTAAGAGGTAGCGTGTGGGTGTGGGCCTCAGGGCTGGAAGGACTGTGCCTAAGTCAGGTGGGGTGCCAGACTCTTAGAGTTTGGGGTTCTGTGTGGTGCTTTCCTGGGGGAGCCTTTGAGATGGCCAGATCAGTTTTCCCCAGCCAGAATGGCTCACCCTCACCCCCCGGTACCAGGACAGATGCTCTGTGGCATCTGAGCAGGAAAAAAACATGGCTGACCTGAGGGTCCCAGCTCAGCTCTGAGCCGGTTGGAGCCGTACACTCAGGGTCTCTGTGGTCAGAGGCGTTCTCGTGGTGGGCAGTCTGGGAGCTCGAGCCCCTGCTCCCGCTTGGTGTTCTTACTTCAAGCGCAAGCAAGCATCTTTTTGGCTCATAATCTGGACACACAGTGAACACATCCACACTCATTGGAACTTTCTGACTCAGAGCCTCTGGGTGAGCTAGAGGTATGTAGTAAGGTAGCCAGCCGTCAGCCACGCGTGGTATTTAAATTAATGTTAAAATTCCTCAGTCGCTCTAAACTCATTTCAAGTACTCGTGAGCCACCTGCAGCTGCTCCATTGAACAGTGCAGACAGAAGACATTTCCGTCATCGCAGGGTGTTCAGTTGGACTGCAGTGGTCTAGAATGTTCTAATGAGAGCATGTGGAATGTGGCTGGGTTCCATTCTGGCTTTTCCTAGAGGCTTCAGGCTGTTCCACTGTGTGGCTTCCTGAGAGAGGAGGAAGCGCCTTTGAGGCTGTAAGACTCTGAAACTAGCTAAATTTCCTGGCGTGATCTCGTTTTCTTCTGTCACTCATCTCTAAACTTTCTCCTGTTTTATAGTCCAACCCTGTGATGATTGATGCCAAAGAAGTGTCAGCCGCACACAGGGCCCGCTACTTCTGGGGGAACCTTCCCGGTATGAACAGGTTGGTGAGAGCGCCTGGGCCTGGGGCGGCTGCGGGGTGGTGTCTACAGGCAGCTCGGCCCGAGGAGGAGGAGGCCACTGAGGGGCCCTCTTGGGCAGCCTCCCCTGCTGACCAGCTCGCTGCGCTGCCATGTTTTTCTCTGTTTCCTTCTCCTTGGGAGAGGAGGGGAGTCAGGGTATAGAAAATATTTGCCTGAGAAACCAGAAACTAATGGCTGAAATAAGACCTTTGAAAGCCCACTCGTTACCCAAAAGGAGAATCCCATGCTGCTGAGTTATATAGTTGTCGCTCCCGCATTGGTGACGGATCTAGACTCCGCTTGGCCTTAGTCTCTGGAGGTGAAGCTGTGGGGGGTGAGCTTGGGACGGGAAGGAGTGGTGCCCACTCGTGGGCCACACCTGCTCTGGGAGAGGGAATCTCGAAGCAACACCGTGCAGCTTAGAGGGTCCTGCTTCGCTTATCGTCCACACACTTTTATTAGCTTTGGGTCCTTTGTTGGAAGGATGTTCTTAATTTAGGTTACATAGGTGGCGATTGTAACGTCCAGATGTTCATGCAGGCAACTTCATTTCTTCAGTGGAATAAATGCATTATGAAAAGGTCTGTGAGGAGAAAAGAATTCGGGTTGAGAGTCTGTTTAAGAGCAGAGTGAGATCCACCCAATCTAGATATCTTATGTAGGGAAATTTTTTCCAGAATGTTCTTTTTTTTTTTTCCAGAATGTTCTAAGAGTAGATTATGAACCTTGCTATGTCTACAAATCGGAAACGTTGTCTAATCTGGCCTCAGTCTTCTCTCCTTCTCAGCCATTAGCGTGAAGTTGTAGGACCATCCCTAGTCTCCTACCCATTTAGCAAAACTGCTGCTTATTGGTAGGAAGAAGATGGGTCAGTGGGGTAGCTGGCCTGAAAACTGCTCTCCCAACCTCCCAAGGCGTATGTGTGCTGGAAGGGTAGCCTGGATTACGCAGTCCAGTATTTCACGGAGCCGCTAATTCGGTGTCTCCTCACAGACCTTGGTCCTGTGGGCTTATTCTCACTTGCTTCTTCTGACTGTAAAACTCTAGAACTCTGAGCTTCAAGGTGGAGCAGAGGTACCACAAGGGACCGGGTAGAGAGAGAGAGAGAGAGAAAGAGAGAGTGTGTGTGTGTGTGTGTAAACAGGGCGGGGGCTGGAGGTGCCCATTCAGGCTGTGGGTCCCTGTGGGTCCCACTGGGATGGCGGATTGCCGTGGGAAACCTTCATTAAGTATTCCGAAAGGTCAGAAAAGGTCAGTGCCGAAAGAGATGTTCAGGGATTCGCTCTGCCCTGTGAGAAGTGACACATTGATTGTCACAGAATTTTAGTCTTCTGGGGACTGTGCAGAATGTAGGGCTTTTTAACTGTACATTTAAGGTGCTCACTTCGATGAATTTCATCCAGTGTACACACCTCTGTAAACCGTCACCATAGTCAAGATACAGAACCTTTGGTCACCCCCAAAGCTTGACAGATACTTTGAAAGCTCAGTATATTTTAAGATAACTAATAAGAACAGTTGGGTGTTCCTTCTTGGGGGCAGGCGTTATCTGCTTATTTGTAGATTGAGGTCACTGTGGAACTTAATCTTTAAGGACTGACGCTTGCTGGACTGTCTGTATGGCTGCAGTGTGTTTTGGGGGCGTTTGAAGGGGGTTACAACGTGTGTGGGTGATGACAGCCCTCTTTTCCTTCTGTGTGAGAGTCGTGGCCGCCAGACGCGTCCCTGCTGCTCTCCTGGTCTCTGTCGTTACCTTCTCTTTGTGCCTCCTAGGCCGTTGGCGTCCACTGTGAATGATAAGCTGGAGCTGCAGGAGTGTCTGGAGCACGGCAGAATAGCCAAGGTGAGCCCCCCCCACCCGCCGTCCCAGCGCCAGAGCCCTCTGCCAGGGGACAGGGAGAAGGGCAGAGAGGGCGGGGTGAGCCAGAGCAGTCTCCGGGGCTGTGTCCACAGCTAGTGTGGAGAACGCACTTGAGGAGGTGGCGTGGGGTCCTGCAGCCAGTCGGCCAGAGGGGAGGGCCCGGGGGATATCCCGGAGGGCAAGGAGAGAGGTCAGAAGTCCTTCCTGGTCTTCGGCCCATCCTCCGTTGAGCATCGCCCACTGGTCCTAAGGGAAGCAAACGCTCGTTAGGAAGTCTTTGCCGGAGTCCCTGGATCCGCTAGGGCTTTTAAATTTTTTGGCCAGAACCCCTGGCACGAGCCTTCAGAACAGCACATTCTCCTGTGATGCAGAAGCCGCATCTCTCTCTGGAGAACCTCCTGGAGTGAGGGTACCAGGCGTCCGGGTCCACGAGAGCAGGAGCCAACATTCTCCAACATTCCGCAGGCACCCCAGAGGTGTCTGTGAGCCCCTGAGTCATTTGGCTTCCTTTTGCCTGCAAGTCCCCTCACGTGTGCAAGAACCCAGTTCAGTCCTAGGCTCGAGCTGCCACCTCCCAAGTCCTTGGCCAGTGGGACGGGACCGAGGATGGCCGGATGGCCTCAAAGTAGGATGAAGAGCAGGGCAGTGGGGTCTGCGGGGGCCCACGCCAGAGCGTCACCCCGGCCACCGGAACGGACCAGGCCATGTCAGTGTTGGACGCGCCAGTCCCAGCAGGTGCCTGGTACGCGTGTTCGACGCCCGGCCAGCGAACGAGCGCTCATTCTTGTCCTCTCCTTGTTTCCAGTTCAGCAAAGTGAGGACCATTACTACGAGGTCGAACTCCATAAAGCAGGGCAAAGACCAGCATTTCCCCGTCTTCATGAACGAGAAAGAGGACATCTTATGGTGCACTGAAATGGAAAGGTAGTTCCCGGGGCCGGGCGCTGCTGTCGCGGGGCGCGCCGTGTGCGGTGGCGGCCGCGGCGAGGGAGGCGGGGTCGCCGCGTCCCCTGGCCGGGCTCGTACTTTCCACAGATGCCCCGCGAGCAGTGGGTCCTCCCGAGTGTGTCCTGACGGGGCAGGTTCCTGGGGAGGACTCCCGCGCATCGTGAGGTTGGTCACACGGGGTAAGAGGGAGCCAGGGATCGATCGGTTCATGGCGCCTCGGCTCCCAGAGGTCCTTGCTCAGACTCCTAAACCACAAGGTCGTCTTCTACCTGTGCTGCTCATTGTAGGAGCAAACCAGGGCGAGCACAGGACCAGGCGGGCCTCACCGCCTCGGCACTCTGATTTGGTGCAAACCAGACTGCCGGGCTAGATGACCTCCTCAGGGTCAGCGTAACCGCGGCTTAGCCAAAGAGACCATTTATACAAATGACCAGAACCAACAGAAACCTCAAGCTTCTGAACTCAGGCAAGAGTTCACCTCCTCTGTAGAGTCTTCGCTCTTGCGGGGAAGGCACTAGGGGGTGTGTATTTATTTACTTAAATGTTTATTTTTATTTATTATTTTCGAGAGAGAGAAGAGAGAGAGAAAGACAGCATAGGCGCCTGCTGCGCACGAGCGAGCGGGGGAGGGGCAGAGAGAGAAGGAAACAACAGAGTCCAAAGCGGGCTCTAGGCTCTGACACCTCAGCACACAGCCCGAGGCCGGGCTCGAACTCACGGACCGCAAGATCATGACCTGAGCCGAAGTTGGACACTTACCCGACTGGGCCAGCCAGGCGCCCCCAGCGATGTGTATTTATTCAGTGTAGACTTTGATACGCGCCGCATCTCGATCTCGGGCGGAGCGCGACCCGAGCAGAGGTGTTTTTCACAAACGCTGACTTTGTTTCTACCCGGCGGTGACCCCCCGACGGCGAGCGTGCCCGCGTCGTAGTTGGCGATGAGGGGCAGAAGACTCCGGAATCGCACACGCCCCCGCTCACCCGTGCCCCTTCTGCCTTCTCTCCCCAGGGTGTTTGGCTTCCCTGTCCACTATACCGACGTCTCCAACATGAGCCGCTTGGCGAGGCAGAGACTGCTGGGCCGGTCGTGGAGCGTGCCGGTCATCCGTCACCTCTTCGCGCCGCTGAAGGAGTATTTTGCTTGTGTGTAAGGGACATGAGGGCAAACCGAGGTAGTGACACAAAGTGAAACAAACCAACAAAAAACACAAAACACAACAAAACACCAACGACATGAGGATCGAGAGAAGTATCAGCACCCAGAAGAGAAAAAGGAATTTAAAACGAAAACCACAGAGGCGGGAATACCGGAGGGCTTTGCCTTGCAAACACGGTTGGACGGCATCTCCTGATTTTTCGATGTTAATCTTCAGTCCTATTTAAAAACAAAACCAAGCTCCCACCCCCGCCCCCTTTTTTTTTTTTTTTGGTCAAACCTTTTGTTTTCTACTCTTTTCAGAGGGGTTTTCTGTTTGTTTGGGTTTTTGTTTCTTGCTGTGACTGAAACAAGAGGGTTTAATTGCAGCAAAAATCAGTAACAAGAAATAGTAACAATACCTTGCAGAGGAAGGATGGGAGAGAAAGAAAAAAGGAAATTCTATAGAAATCTATATATTGGATTTTTTTTTTTTTTTTTTTTACTATATATCTTTTGTTGTTGTCTCTAGCCTGATCAGATAGGAGCACAAGCAGGGGACAGAAAATCGTGACACTCGGCGGCAGAATTCCCTCCCAGCCACTGAGCTGTCTTGCTAGCACCATTCCTGGTCATGCAAAACAGAACCCAACTAGCAGCAGGGAGACAGAACACACAAGACCCTTTTATACAGTATTTCAGGTGCCTACCACACAGGAAACCTTGAAGAAAATCAGTTTCTAGAAGCCGCTGTTACCTCTTGTTTACAGTTTATATATATATGATAGATATGAGATATATATATAAAAGGTACTGTTAACTACTGTACAACCCGACTTCATAATGGTGCTTTAAAACAGCGAGATGAGTAAAAACATCAGCTTCCACGTTGCCTTATGCGCAAAGGGTTTTAACCGAGGATGGAGGACGGAGGCAGCTCGAAGGTGAATCGTTACCCGTGGCGGGCTCTCCCCTTGGTATCTAACAAGGGGAAGGAGGAGAGTTTGGGAACCGCGTTCTCCCGCTTCTCCCTGCCCAAAACGGGGCGAGACGAGGTGGTCGGACCGTGGAAAGCTAAGAGTGGGATTCATCCAGACTCACGCAATAACTTTTTGATTTTTTTTCAAAAAGGAGACCCCCCCCCCCTCCGCAAGGCGGGAGGGTCTTCATTCCCAGTTTCTCACATTAGCCGATTCGAGGGCTCCTTGTGGTGGGATCAGAAGTAATCCAGAGTGTGGGAAAGTGACCGTTAAAACCCCACCTGGAGCAAATAAAAAAACATACAAAACGTACTGGTGCTTTCCTGTCTAAGTCGCCTTTTGTGTGTTCTTTTATGAGGCCCTCACCATCCACCCTCTGTGCACAAGGCGGCTTCCGGCCCCTGGAATGTGATGTTTTTGGTCATCTCCAAAGGCTGCAGTTTTATACTGGGAGGCTGATGACACCTTTTGTTATAATTATTCTTATGGTTCTGGTTATAATTATGTTTGTTTTCAGATTTTCTTTAAGAAAACAAAAACCCAACCCCCCTCCCTTTCGGTTTCAAACCAAGGTGCGGGGAGCAGGGTGCTTCTAAGTTAGTGGTGGCCCTGGTGCCCTGGCTCCCCACCCCTCGGGCCAGGTGGGCCACCGGGCGCAGCGACAGCCGGGCGGCCAGAGGAGTCCCCGAGGCCGGCCTTCCGGGCGCGTCCCTCTTCTCTTCTACTCCCCTCCTCCCGAGTCCCGGGTGTCAGGGCTGGAGGGAGGACCGGGCCGTCTCTCTCCTCGTGTGTATGATTGGAGTGGTGTGTATTTCTTTTCTAGTACTTGGTCTGATGATAGCTGTGCTCTTCGTTGGAGCCAGCAGCACCTGGAGCCCCCGAGCGCACTGACACCTACCGAGGCGGGCAGCCTGGCGTTGGCGGTAGGCAGGGACAGCATTGGTGGCTCCAGGGTGAGGGCCCAATGGGCAGATGCTTGCCTGGATAGATGGGGTGTAGATATGTGGTATATAGAGATATATATTTTATAATGGGAGGGGGGATGGCACCTCCTGGGACTGGCAGGGCTGGGAGGTGTGCTGTGAAGCACACGGTCCCAAGTTCGCATCCCTAGAAAGATAGGGCCTACGGTGATAGGCGCTATATAAATACATAGATAGGGTCACGTATAAGAAATATTATGTAGTGGGGAGCGGGGCAGGGGGGCTCAGAGTGCTGAGCCTGGGGGCCCACTGCGGATAAGCCCCACGCCAATCAATCAACCCCACACGCATACACAGGAACAGATTCCTACCCATTCAGAATGGGCGCGTGCGCGTGCACATGCGCGTGCGCACACACACACACACACACACACACACACACACAGCCAGGGGGCTCCCAGCGCTCTTCTCCCCAGGATTCAGGACTTCGTGGCGTCGGCCCTGCAGCTCTTTACCTCTGTTGCCCTGATTGCAGGTAGACTGTCAATCCCAGAAGTTGCTAGGTGCTGAAGGCAGGAAAAGGAGGAGGTTTTATTTTCGCAGGTGCTCTCCTCTAGCAGGTAGCGTTCTATCTCTTTTGCCCCTGGTGATGTCAAAAGATTCTTCTGTTAGCAACCTGTGATACTGACCTGCAACTCTAGGCACCAGTAAAGTCAGCCCTCCACTCCCCCTACCTATTCTCCCCCAACCAAAATAAAATTGACATCCAGGTCTGTCTGGGCCAAGGGGGCTTCCATTGGGGAAAAAAAAAAAAATGGGACAGTGAAACTCATCTTTTGAATAAAGCAAATTAAGAATTGGTGACAAAACTAAACCAAGGCTTTGAATCCCTTGCTCACTGCTCGGGAGTAAGTGCGCAGCCGGCGGCCACGGTCTCCCATTCCTTTTAGAGGTGCTTGGTCCTGGGCCTCGAGCTACTCCTTTCCGTGTCAGATTGGTTTCTAAAATCCCAGCCAGTTGCTTCCTGCCGGCTCTGTGACTCGGTGGCAGGTGGCGATGGTGGCCCCCCCCCCCCCCGTGGGGCTGGAGCAGCTAGGAGGGGCGATCCCTCCGCCCCTCCCTCGTGGAATCCCTGTACTAAATCGTGGTGCTTGCCCCCGTCTCCCTCCCCGCTCCTCCTCCAGCCGGGCTCCATCCTCCTGGCCTGGAGTTCACCAGCACCACTCCAGGAGGGCTGTGGGGAGGAGGGCTGCCTCAGGCAGTCCAAGGTGCTCCCTCCCCCGCTGGCCGGCACTAAGGTCTTCGCGGTCTCCAGCGTCAGGACCCTCTCTTCCCGGGCCTTTCCTCTGCAAACAGACTTCCCAGCTCTCCCGGCCCCCCTAGGCCGTTTGTCCACTGCTTATGTGAAGGCGTTCGCCTTTCCCAAGGGCCCGAGCTCCACCCGGGGGGTCGGTGTGGGGAAGACACTCGGCAGCCACGGACGTGGCAAAGCCTGAGGACTCAGCGTGGGCCGGCCAGCTTGCTCGGAGGAGGCCTGGGCGTGGCGGGTGATAACCTAAGAGCACGTGTTCCTCCCGGTCTAGCAACCTGACCCGGCCCCGGAATGGGCCAGATGACAGTTAACAATCACCAGCTTTTCTTGCAGCCCAAGCCGTGGGCTCGGTCCCACAGTAGAATTTGGGAGGGTGCGGGGGGCCTTGGGGATGTGCCAACTCGGCCGTGCCAGATGCTCTCAACAGTCTGCGTCCAGCCCCGGCAGGGGCGCTGCGGGGGACCTGTATCTGGTCGCCTTCTAAAGGAAGGTTGTGCTGTGGCTGAGGCGGGGTCGTGCGAGGATGAAGGCGGGGATCCTTAACGCTTGCTGCGGGTGAAGCAGAGGGTAGAGACCCGGAGCGGGAGAAACCAGGAAGGCCTAGGGAAAATTCTGGAATATATCCCCAACGGGATCTTCTTTCTAATGAAATTTACCCCTGGAAACCAGGGCTTCTCGGGACTGAGGAGGATGCCTCCCTATTTGTTGCAGGTGCCAAGTAGAAGGTGGTGCCAAAGAGATTGGTGGCTTTTGTCTGGGGGAGGTGGTCGGGCGTGTGCCAGGGTCACAGAGCCCTCGGTCGCCTGTCTCAGGAGGAGGTGAGTCTCCAGCAGGTGGCTGCTGAGCCCTGTGGGCCTCAAGCTGGCTGGTGCTAAGCCCGTTCCCGGTGGGCTGACTGTTCCCCGTGGGCTGACTCGAGAACGGCAGGCTGAGGGAGCCGCAGGAGAGGACCTGGGGGGCGGGGGAGGGGTCCCGCGGTCACAACGAGACGACATGAGTGCGTTACTATCTGTTTTTCTCCCTAGACCCCAGAACCTTCCTGCTATTGAACACTCTTCTAGAAAGCAAACTTCCCCAAAGAGCGTCCAGGACCTCTTAGCTTTTGAGACAGGCCTGGGAGTGGTTGGCTGGTGGAGATGCCCCTGGGAGTCTTGGTGAGTCGCTAGGGTGCGGACTGGGACAGCAGGGAAGGCTGCTGGACCTTGAACCTGGCTAATGCGGCCTGGCTCCCCCTCCTTCCCTCTTCGTCGGCAGCTCTGGGAAAGCCTAGATGGAGTTCCCCACCCCCACCCCCCCCACCAGCGCAGGAAGGTCTGTGGCAGGAGCAAGGGAAGGGACGTGTCCGGGGAGCCGTCTGGGAAGTTTTCTGCGGGATCCGAGGTTGCAGTCTTCGCGTGTCTGGTGATGGAAGCGGACATAAGGCAGATCTCAGAGGAGGTTCTGAGCGGTCGCTGTTCTGCATGGCCAGAGTTGCCGTGGCGCTGGGGTCTTTCAGAGGAGTCATTTGTAGGAAACTCGCAGGATCCCCCTCTGTGGGGCTAGGGCTGTGGGACGCTGTGATCTGAAGAGAGCCAGCGTCTCCTTTCGTGAGGGGAACAGCAGACCCGAGATTCTGGCGAGGACGCCATTTCTAGCCAGGCCCCGTTCTGCTCCCAGGAGGTGAGGAATCTGAATTTGTCTCTGGGCATTTGTCTCGTCTGCTTGCTCCCAGAGCTTGTGATTCGAGGCCACACCGGAGTCGTCCTTGGCAGGAAGGGCCGTCCTCCAGCCTGGCCTGGGAGGGCGTCGCGGAGGACTGGCCTGGAGCTAGCGTGGCCCTCCCAGGCCTTCCCTGCCGAGGCAGGGATTAACTCCAAATGTTCGCAGGACCTGAGAGGAAGTGGTGGCGGGGGAGAGATTTACGGAAAGGATAGACTCCACGGTGCTCTCGGAAGCTCTCGAATCTTTACGTTTTGGTAAAGGAAGCCCGGGTGTCTTTGGGAAGCGAGGGCAGCCCCTCTTGCCCCCGTCTGTCCTCAGTAGACCTGGCTGAGGCCGGCCTTTGCTTGGTGACCTCTGGCTCCTCGCGGACCCTGGGCGGTAGAGTTTCGGGGGTGGGAGAAACAAGGAGTCGGGACGAGGACGGAAGGGCCCTTTGCTAGTCGTGACTGGCTGAATTAATTGCCCGAACGGGGGCCCACGACTCCTGGCACTCTGGTAACTGGAAAACTCCCCGGTCCTGTCCGCCCGAGGGCCGTGGGAGAGCGACCTCCCCCGACCCCAGCGCGGCCGGCCTCCAGCCCGGCGCCCGAGCCAATGAGCAGGGATCGAAAGCCTCACCGTAGTCCCATTTCACTTCCCAGACCGATTCGGCCGCACGGCTCTCGAATTCACCAACCAACCAAAATGCCGAAATTTCTTAGAATACGCAGAGGGAGGAGGTGACTCAACAAGGTGCTAAAACATTTTATTAAAAATATATATTGTTAAATTAAGTCTGCTGTCTGGACAATGACTGTTTGTTTTGTTTTCTTGTAGTGGAGTTTAAAAGAGACTATTATTTTACTCTGATATATTATTATTAAAAAGGCATTTTAACTTTGTACTTGAAAACTAAATGGGCGGTTTCATGTGTTTTAGCTGAGGCATTGAAGTAGCGGGTGCTTACTTATTTGTGGGAAATCATGTATTCATACTGAAGAATAAACTCCGTAGCTGATTGGGTGATACCTTTACTGTTACAGCCGATTCGCTTTGACCCCAGCGGCAGAGCACTTTTATTCCACATTCCACGCAGTTAAATGCAGGACTTCCTCCCCAGCCCCCCCTCCCAGCCCCTTTTCTCTTCACTTCCTCTTTTCTCCCCCTTTTTTTTTCCCCCCTTTGGTTTTGTTTGTTTGTTTGTTTTCCTGGTTCCAGCACCCTTTCACCACTGTATTTTTTTTTTTAGGGTTGCTTCTCTATTTATTGACAATAATAATGTACATTTCACAGTCTGGTTCTGGGACATCCGAGGAGGGGCGCGGGAGAGGGCCCCCGGGCGGGTCCCCGCCCCCGTCCCCCCCGGTGTTCTGTTGTATCTCTGTGTAAGTGATGCTCGTGACATAGCTGTTTATGAAATAATTAAAGAGGTCAATGCGTACAGCAGATGTAGAAAGTCTGTCAGTTCCGCCTTCATCACATTTTTTTTTTTGTGCCCAGAAGAATATAATAAAGCTCCTTTCTAATGTACTTGTGCTGGAGAACACTTGAATAAATGGACTGTTTTTGTGCAAAAAGAAAAACGGAAAAAAGCACCGTAATAATGTCCTTTTGTCTTGCGTCTCCTTCCCCCTGACATGACTGTTCACAGCCTTCCCAGAGGGGTCAAGTACCCAAGTGGGGAGGGGCTAGCATTGGGTCCAGACGATGCAGTTTCTCCCCTTAAAATGCCACCTGCGTGAGCATTAACGAGGGGCTGTAAACTGGGCGAGAGAAAGGACGGTTTGGTCAACTTGAAGCTCAAACATAAGCTATATAGTGAGACAGGGAGCGGGGGTGGGGAGGGGTGGGGGGGGCGGTCTCTGGAAGAGCACTTTCTGTCCGGGGCTGAGGGGTAGAAGTTTCCAGGCTGCAGCCCTGAGAGGAGGGCCTCCCTCGTGCCAGCGCCCAGGTCAGCAGAGTGGAGGCCTTTTTGCTTCCAGGCGCTGTTGCCCTCTCGAGTTCTCCAACACACAAAGTCGTTGAGAGGGGGGCGGCTGCGAGGTAGACCGACTGGACGGGGCAAGGGACCCTGGGACAAACTGAGGCATTTGGCCTGGAAAAGATGGAGAGCCGTTTGCAAACTCTGACATGGCAAGCCCGAGGGGCTGGGATTGTTCTGGGCTGTTCCATAACGGGGCAGAAGTGGGGACAGTCAGCAGGAAGTCAGCCCATTTCAGCTCAGCTTAAGATCCCGTTTTTTTTGCCCCTGGCCAGCAGTGCACGGGGCTGCGGGGAGTGCAGTTAGGAGGTACCGGAAGGCCACTGGGGGCTACCGCTGGCCTTCCGTGAAACCGCGAGTCTGGGTCCCTCTCACTGCCCCTCCCCAGAACTGTCTTGCTAGTGGACGGTGCCTTGTGGCTTGAAGAGCCCGTTCATACCCCACGTTCCCTTCATCCTCTCCATTCTTCCCCTAAAAGTCACGAGTTCCGGGTCTCCGCCATCTGAAAAACTGAATCTAAACACAAGAATTAGGGTCTTCCTGCCACAGCTCTAAGACCCTGGCATTCTGTGTGGCGTTTCTGGCTCCTAGTGCCAAGCGAGTCGGGCCAACGGCTTCTTAAGCGAGGTTTATTCAAGGTTTCTTTCCTACGTTAGACTTTGGGAGAGGTTTAGGGCTACATCGTTTTGTGGGCTGCTTTGAAAGAAATTCCAAAGGGAAAATTTGAGAAAAAGAAAATAAGCTTTTTTTCACGGGCACTTTTCTTTACAAAATTGTAAATGTACATTTAACTTTTATCCTACTTTTTTCTCTATTTTTCAGTGTTGATGGAGAATGTTGTTTTTTTTTTTTCAAATGGATGCATGGCATTTTCTTGTCGGATATGTGTTTCTATATATATGCATTTTATTTTAGCTATAAATAGAGCTGCAATAAATATCTCCATGTGTTGGTTTTTTTACCCCCCCTATATCTCGTATTTTTTCTCCACAAGCTAGATTCCCAGAAATGAGATGTCTTGGGGCGAAAAGATGAAGATTTTGGTTGGCTCCTGACCCAGTTGCCCGATTTCCTCTAAGTGGTCAGCAGACAGATAGTCGATCTTCAGTTCCGAGTTCCGAAAAACAAATACACACAGTCCTTACTCTGACCAACTCAGAAACGCGTTAATCCCGGTGAGGAAGTGAAGGCTCAAAGCATCGCCCCCCCTCCCCAGAAGCTAGAAATTTGTAGCGAGAAGCAAGAGGTGGAAACAACATTGGCCACTCAATTTTGAAAATGAGTACGCACCTGGAGGAAGCCTCTGGGGGACGGAATTCACACTGAGTCTTTGAGATGCTAGTTCAAGGCTGAGGAGAAGTGGGAGGGTGTCTTTGGTACCCTCTGACTCTGAGAGCCACGCGGGAACAGCCCAGCGCCATCTGAGCTGAGGGGGGGGGGCGGTCTGGCCAGAGCTTACGAGAGGGAGCTGCTAGGGCCGTTTCATTAGTAAGAACCATCTGGTGAAGTTCCTGCATTTAAACCAGGTGCCGTCTGATGGTGGAGGGGAGGGACAGAGAGGGAAGAGGCAGGGCCGGGCGGGCGTCAGGCAGTTGTGAAGCGATGGGATGCCCGGGTGTGTCTTTTCTGCGCTCGGGAGGAGACGTTCCACGCGCCCGGGCTTGCTGGTTCAGGAGAAACTTCCTTGGGTTCAGCGAGGTTGACCTGGTGAGTGCAGAGAGGAGAGAGGGAGGAAGAGGCCGTCTGGGAGCTGGCTAGTCGGGAGGCCAGTGTGATCCACGGCAAGGCCAGAGGTGGCGGGCACGGGCGGTGGGTGTCCATTGCGGGGGGAGGGGGGTGTTAGGTGGGGGCTCTAGTGAGGGGAAGAAAGTGTATGTTGAAAAGGGATGGGGCTCCCCTGTGATGGGCTCCTGGCATCGCCCCCAAAGCTCTCTTTCTCTCTGGTTCTAGTTCACTGTAACAGACCAGGTGCTGTCCCTTCCTCCTCTCAGCTGGGAGCCTCTGGGGGCTGCTGCTGGGTTGGGAGGGAAGTGCCTAGAAGTTTGGGGGTTATGGGCCCTGTCTTCTGGTGGGTGGGCAGCTAAAACAACAGTTTTCAGAGCTGGATTCAAATCTCAGAAAGCAACCCAGCCGACCCTCCCCCCCATTTTCAACGCTGAAGTCCCAGGTGCCCCAAACTGTACCAGAAGAAAGAGGACAGCACGTAGCACCCCGGACCTGAATCCCGCGTGACCTCGGGCAGGTTGGCTACCGGTCTTGAGCTTCTTACTGGAGACCTGGGTTTTGTCTTCTTGTCCGTCAACACGTGGCTTCTGGCGCCCCCCCACCCCCCAGCTGTGGCGGTAGTTGCGGGGCCTGGGGAGACACACCGCCCGCTGCCCGGCCCTCCCCGAGCCCGAGCCCGGGGCTTTGGCCAAAGTGGGTGGGTGTGCAGTGGGAGGGAGGGAACCCAAAGCCCCTCAGAAGCTTTCACTCTGATGGAAACGCAAGGCCCCCCCCTCCCAGACCATCCCTTGCCTGGTCCTGACTTGGCTCATGTAACAGGGACACGAGCAGTGTAGTCACCCGGGTTCTTCGGGGGCCCAATGTGAGGACTTCTGCAGCCTCCCCGTCCCTCCCCACCTCTCCCCTCCCCACCCCTCTTGCCTGGCTCAGGCTTCTCCCTCCACTAGGACGGCCCTTGTCTGCTCCGAATCCCACTCTGTCCTCCTCCCCGGCCACGGCGCCCTCTGTCCGGCACCGTCAGGTCTGTCTCTCCCTGAGCCTTTCCTTAATGGGACCCGGCGATCTTGAACACACGTGCACGCCATCCTTTGACCTCCCCCCAGATGCCCTATTTCTCTGCTTCTTTTTACAGCAAAACTCGAAAGCCCTCCTGGGATCTACCGACCCTGCTCTCCTCCTCCCATCCACCGCCATCCCTCCCAGCGGGGCCCTCACCCCGTCACCCGTGTCGCCTCTCCGGTGCTGGGGCCCAGTGACCCCCTCCCTGAACCACCTTGTTCCCTGGGCTCTTGCCATCACACCCCATGTCTTCTTACCCCCCCCCCCAGTTCTTTGGGTCTTTCCTGTTCCTAAATGCTGGAGGGCTCCAGGGACCCCATGTCTGCCTTCACCCCGACTTCCCCGAGGCCCAGGTTCTCCTACCCAGCTGCTTGCTCGCCCCCCTCCCCCCGCCGCTTAGGTGTGAAACAGACACCTCAAACCTGCAGCTTGCTCCCAGCCTCCTACATCCTAGTAACCGGTGCTTAATCGGTGTCAAAACCCTGGGGCTCATCCTCCATTCCCCTCTTTCTGTCACCGCTCACTTCTGGGTCATCAGCTCGCTCCGACAGACTCCCCGCTACCTATACCCTCATTTGGGCCACTTTTCACTGCCTCACTTTTGCAGCTTTCCCCACGTTTTCGTCATCTGGCCCCTAACCAGTCTCTGTCGCCATCCTACGACAATAGATCTCTTTGTTCTGTTCCCGTCCCTCTTGGCCCATTCAACACGCAGAATAATCTTCTTAAAGATCAAACTCTTCAAAAAACCCATCAGTTGTGTGCAACCGCAGGAAGAATAAACCCTCCTCGCCCTCGCCCTCCTCACACGCTCCAGCCGCCGGCATCCCGTCCCTGGAACCCACCGGGCTCTTTCCCATATACCCTCTACCTGGAAATCCTGCTCACCGCCCTCCTCCGCCTGTTTGTCCTCATGCAGGTCTCGGCTCGGAGACACCCCGTCTGACTGCTCTTTCTCGAGTACTCTGGTGCCCACGGCTCTCTGTCGTATGCATGATCTTCTCAGCCCTCAGCCTCTGAGCTTCTTACTCAGGAGTTTGCTTTCTTGGCTGTTGTCTTTCTTTTCCACTAAAATGAAAGCTCTGCAAGAGGCAGAACTTTTTGTTCCTGCCGTGCGCCCAGGGCCCGGACCCAGTCCTGTCATAACTATTGCAAAGGAAACGTAGTCACTGCTATAGCGAACAGGAACTGAGTGTTCAGGGCGTCCCAGCCGTCATTCTGCGTTACTCACTTCACCCGCACAGCCTGTGTGCTAAGTGCTCTTATCCCATTTTACAGATGGGACATATACTCTGCTTATGGTTGCAGGGCACGGAGGGGCCATGCCCAAAGGTCAAGCCCTCTCTGCACGCTGCAAGGCTGCAGGTCACAGTCCCAGTTACCTGCCCCTGCTCTACCTCTTGCACATCGTGGGCTGGTCCGTTAGGGTCTCTGTGGCAGTTTCCTGTGCCCTCCCCAGAGGTCTGGGTGTACAGCGCCTCGCCCTTCCCGGCTTAGACCTGGCTCCTTCTCCAGCCACGGCCCCAGGGAGCTTGCGCTTCTAAGTGTGGGGCATACAGGAGCTGGAAGACGGGGCATGTGGGGACCTCCGTAGATTTCTTATTTTATAGATCTTCTGGGCGCACACTTTTCCTACTGGTACCAGTTCCCTGAGAGGGGCTACCCTGGCTCAGATTAGGGTAGTTCTTCTCACACTTAGAAGCATCTTGTTTACTGATTTATTGTGTCTCCCTCGCTAAAATGGAAACCCAGGAGGGCGGAACCAGTCCGTCTTGTCCTTTGCTGTACCCCCGGAAATACACTGCATGTTTGCGGAATGAATGGGTGACCACACGCAGCCCCGTCCCTGTGGGATCTCCGGGATGGCAGCTCTCAGGAAGCCTCTTGCTGGGCTGAGCAGGGTTTCTGGAATGTTTTACAACCTATGGGCCTCGGTTAGTTCAGTTTCAACTTGGTTGCATAAATGTTGGTTACGTCCACAGTGCATGAAGGGCAAGAAGGGAAGCAAAGTTCATTACTGAGCGTCTACCAGATACAAGGACTCCTAGCCCGCAGCTGCCAACAGTCCCCGATCTTCCCATGGGTCCAGACTTGTGCCAAGTTCTTTACACGCATTGGCTCATTTAGTTCCTAGGCACAGACCTCATAATTGTGCCCATTTTACAGAAGGGAAAATTGAGGCTCATCAAGAGCACCCAGCTTGCCAGGTAGAAGCTGGATGGAGGTATGTCTGCCGTGCTAGCTGGGAAGGCTGTTTCCACTCTCCAGGCTTCCTCAGAGAGGGGCTCTGCCCAATGGAAGGGGATGCCTGTGCTCTCTCTGCATTGAAGAGAACGGGCCGTGCGTTTTAAAAAAAAAAATTAATCTGGCTCCCCAGCCTAAAATTATGTTAATCACACCTTCAAAATAATCAAAAAAGGGATAAGTGAAAAATCAGTCATTATCCCACCTCCCAAATTTAACTGCTGTTGGAATTTGTTTCTCTTTCTTTTGCATTAGGCACATATACAACTTTATTCATTTAAGACCGTATTATTCGTCAATATAGTGTTTTGAAATAATAATTACTAACATTTTTGGAGAATTCGCTGTGTGCTAGATACTGTTCTTCCGTTAACATTTTACTGTGAGCATTTTCCCCATCATGGTTTTGAAAATATCATTTTCAATGGCCGCATATTATTCTGTCTCATAGATGTACCATAACTTTATTTAATCCAGTTTTTCCTCCGACCGGGGTTGGTGGGGAGCTTGGGGGCGGGGTTAGCCTTCGACCCCGACGCGCATGCGCGAGCACCGCCCCCATCCCCGGCCTGGCCTGCCTAGCGGAGCTGTCCTCCCCTCCCCTGGAGTTTCCAGGAGCGCTGGCAGGCCCTTCCCCACCCTTACGGGTCTTCCTCAGGGGCCTGGCGCCCTCATCTGCTGTGTGACCGAGACGCACCCTCCCTGCCAGGAGCACAGTCTAGTGGATCATTTATTCAACCTGGTATCCGTCCGGGGTCATTTTCTAGCATAAACGTTTGAAATGTAATTCCAGGTGGAAGGACTCGGGACCCACGTTAGTAAACTGGCCCTGGAAAGATTGTGCTCGGCGGCAGGTGAGGCCCCCTTTGTATGGCTGGTGGAACAGCAGATTGAGAAAGGGCAGGGGCGTTAGGGGTTCGCCTCTAACTGGGGAGGAGCGTGGGGGTGTCTCCCTGCAGTTTTCAGAGGAAGAGTTCTTGGATGGCGCGGCGGGTGGCGGTGGGCACCGTTGGGTGTTGGCCAGTTGCGGGAGGGTAGTAGTGGGGCGGGTCCTGGAGGCTTTGGGTTGTAATCCCCCAACCTAAGAAGGTGATTTTACCTCTCTGAGCCTGGGCTGGTTGGTTTCCTCACTTAGGGAAACGGGGACGATAATGAGATTGTTGTGGAAATTACAGGGATATTGTTGTGTAAATGGTAAGCACCAAGGGCTGGGCTGGACTATAGGGAAGCACAATAAATGCTGTGTAACCAGTGTGTGTGTGTGTGTGTGTGTGTGTGTGTGTGTGTGTGTGTGTGTGTGTGTGGTAGGGCCAGTAATGGACGCAGGTTTGGGATGTGTACAAGGTCGCGGGACGCCCACAGCCTCCTGCCTTGGTAGACTGAGGCTGTGAAGTCCCCTTGTTCACAGTGCACTCTCCTCCATTAGTCCTCCACATCCGGGTGTCAGAGGAAGGGCCCTGGGGGCACCTGGGTTTGCAGCCCCAGGGGCCTCAGCCCTGATGGCATTCCTTCTGGGAAGTGGAGAAGAAACGTGTGCGTTGTGGGGGATCAGGGGTGCTGCTCTCTCTGTCCTGCTTGCCACGGAGGGGAGTTTGGGACAAGGGCAGGGAGTGCGTCCTTGAGTTTGGGTGACGTGTCTATAGGATCCTGGAAAGAGCAGGCCTCCTGGTCTGGGCCGGATTCACCATTCACCTCCTGAGGCCAGAGGGAGCAGCTCTGAGGAGCCAGGGACCCCCAAAGGCCGAGAGAAAGTTTAGTCAGGCTCCCCCTACCTGGCGGTGTGGTCTTTTGTTGAGTGTGGCATATGGAAAGGGCGCTGGACTTGGAGTCCAAGACCCTTCCCTGTTGGTTCTGACTGTACACTTAGTGGGCAGGTTACTTGACCTCTTAGCCGCAGCTCATTTGCCTGCAAAATGGGTTAACTTTCTGCTTTAGCCAGGTCCTCGGAGCATGACCCTGGGAGGCCACATGAGGTGAGGGTTATTGAAACCCCCCCGTCAGCCTGCTCTAAGGGACCAGTCTCCCTAGAGTGCAAGGTCAGAGACCGGTTCCCCCTGCCCCTTGGTACACATGGTATCCAATTCCTCAAGTCACGCTTGTCCCGCTGAATTAAAAAAAATTAGAAATCGAAGAAAGGCACAAAGGAAAACATAATCTCGCACAGCGATTACACGGGTGTATATTTCTGTCAAAACTGACTTAACTGTACTCTTAAAATAGGTACAGTTTATTGTATGTAAATTATACCTCAATAAAGTTTTTATTTTTAAAACGTTTATTTTTAAGATTCCCACCATCATTGGCATTTTAGCATATTTACTTCTAGATTTTTACTTCTGTGTAATATATCTTCTATTATATATACATATGTAAATGTGTGCTTTTCTGTATATAAATCTATTACGTGACTCGAAACAACTCTCAAGCTCTAAGTGTATGTATGTGTGTGGGTGTATATATTTATTTGTTTTTTAAATAAAGGTGGACCACGGCGTGCTGTTTGTGAGTGGACGCTTTTCCGGAGACGGGGCCGCCGGCTGGCACTCTCCGCCTTCAGGAGGCCTTACCCGGCCTCCATCTGGGAACTGGACAGTGCGCGCTGGGTCCCCGTCCACACCACGTCCAACCAGAGTCACACAGGGTGGGGAGCCAGCCTGCCCTCCACTCAGCAAGGCCTCTCTCAGGCCCCGGGAACCCTGGGCAGAGGAGGTACGAGGCCTGTGGGCAAGCCTGAGGCAGGAGGCAAGGCCAATTGAGTGACTTAAAAGTGAGACCCTTGGGGATGGCGTAGGTGGGGTGGTACCTGGGGAGGGACGGCGGTGGCATGGGCTAGGTCTCAAGAGGTGTCAGAGGAAACACAGAGTCCTGTCTGGCTGAGAGAAGGGGGCTCTCCAGAGCTGGGAATAGGTGCGGAGGGTTGAGGGATGATGCTTGGGTGGATGTGGGGTTTACCAGAGAGACCGGGTCCCAAGAACTGCCGCTGGGATTTCTGAGTGGCCGCAGCCCGTAGCGGGAAGGTCTGATAGATGCTCTGAGCCTCAGAGTCTGCCTGTGTAGAACATACTATCTACATCCAAAGGGCGGCGTGGACAGACGAGACACTGGGTGGCCCTACAGGGGCTGGCTTTGCCTCCCACAGGAGTGCGGGGCCGACTCTCGTCTCCCCATGAGAGAAACTGTCTGGTCAGTTCATCCTCCATCCCTTGATCTCCTTGGAGTGAGATTTCATGGTGACGTGTTACAGAACCACACACTTAACAAAAAGAAGACAGACCTGCTCTGCTCTGCGGATACGGGACGGGTCACAGAATTGAACAGTCGTCAGGGCTTGATGTCTCCGGTCTCTCTCTATTTTTGTCTCTCTCTTTTGCTTTCTCTCTCCTTCTTGATCTCTTGTCTCTCGCACTCTTTCCACTGCTGTCTTTTGTTTGGCTCTGCCTGGCTCCCTGCTGTCAACAGTCTGATTCCAGGTAGGGTAAAGATGACCACCGACAACCCGGAATCTCCATGCTCACAGCTCACAGCCCCAGTGGGATTCTCCCGATAGCCTTCCATCTCCCTCATTACAGGGACGGTCCCTGCGTCCCAGGAAGCTGGGTGTACTCTGAGTGGCCAAGCCAGAGTGATATGGCTGAAGGGGATGGAATAGAATCTCCTTCTGGAAGGAAATGGGGCTGAAAGGGGCTGGTCAACCCTAACCGATAGCCACCGGATGCCGCCGTACGTGTTTTCAGGATAAAGTTAACGATGAAGTAGGCAGAGGGTCCCTGTGGAAGAACGCAGCCTGTGCCAGATGACGGGAACGCAACAGACGGCAGTAGAAGTTACTAATGGCTGGCCGTCCTCAGCCCACCGCGAGACCGCTTAGCTCTTGGAACAATTAGAATACAGAACGAATGTACCTGTTCTACGGTTGCTCGACTCACACTGCAAGGCTACAGCAGCCGGAGGAACCGAACCTAGAAATATGGGTCTGAATTACGGTAACAATACAGTGGGGCAAAGCCAAAAAAGCCGACAGACCAGAGATTGAATACTTCTTCTTTTTTTTAATTTTTTTTTAACATTTATTTATTTTTGAGAGACACAGCATGAGCAGGGGAAGGGCAGAGAGAGGCAGACACAGAATCTGAAGCGAATCTGAAGCAGGCTCCAGGCTCTGAGCCGTCAGCACAGAGCCCAACGCGGGGCTCGAACTCACAGACTGTGAGATCATGACCTGAGCCGAAGCCGGCCGCCTAACCGACTGAGCCACCCAGGCGCCCCCCCTTTTATTTTTTTTTAAGTTTTTATTTATTTTTGACAGAGACAGAGTGTGAGTGGGGCGGGGAAGCAGAGACAGAGGGAGACGCAGAATCCGAAGCAGGCTCCAGGCTCCGAGCTGTCAGCACAGAGCCTGATGCGGGGCTCGAACCCACAAATGTGAGATCATGACCCGAGCTGAAGTCAGACCCTCAACCGACTGAGCCGCCCAGGCGCCCCTGAATACTTGCTCTTTACTAGCCGTGTGATAATCAGCTCATCGCCCTCAAACACTCAGTCTCCTCACCTGTAACACGGGAAGATTCGTAGGCTCCTCCCAGGGTGGTTGTGATGATTAAGACGCGTACGTCGGGTGTTCCATAGAGCGGCTACACGAGCACCCAATCCTGAGATCCACGTTATGGTATTAGGCTTTGACCCCTTGCAGCTATCAGTGAAACTGCTGGAATCCCAGCCCCAGCTCCCTCCCTCTATTCTGGGGGATCCTTGCTTCCCAGAAGTCACCCCAGATGCCTTCCCGGGGCAGAAGTAAGGCGGGCCAGTAAGGACGCCAGGGAGCGGCTCTCGGGATTTCCTCTTCCCCGGGGCCACGTGCGAGCCACCTGCTGCCTTCTAGCTTCTCCGTTCCCTCCCTCGCCTTGGACACCCACTTACGCGTGCCTCCCAAGGCCCCTTTAAAGCACCCGTGGCCCCGCATTTCCAGCCTCCCAATCCGGGCCCCAGCCCTGGCTGAGTCCGTCTCTCCCTCCACACTGGGTTTCTCGCACGGGTTCTGGCTGCCCAGCTTGGATGGTTGGGGGGCGGTCTGGGCACTGGGTACTGGGGGTGAGAGCCCTTCGACTACTCTTCCTGGGGGATGAAATTTAATCCACAACAAAGATCGATAATTAAAATTTATTTATTTATTTTTGAGAGACAGAGAGAGAGACAGAGCATGAGTGGGGGAAGAGCAGAGAGAGCGGGAGACACGGAATCCGAAGCAGGCTCCAGGCTCTGAGCTGTCAGCCCAGAGCCCGACAGGGGGCTCGAACTCACGAACTGTGAGATCATGACCTGAGCCGAAGTCCGATGCTTAACCGACTGAGCCACCCAGGCGTCCTTTAAATGTTTATTTTTGAGAGAGAGAGAGTGTGTGCACACGGGGGAGGGGCAGAGAGAGAGATGGGGGACACAAGATCTGAGGCGGAATCTGCGCTGACAGCAGAGAGCCCGATGTAAGGCTTGAACCCATGCATGGTGAGATCATGACTTGATCTGGTCAGACGCTTAACCAACTGAGCCGTCCAGGCGCCCCGATAAATAAAATTTAATGGGATGACCACCATGCTAGCCGTGACAGAGATGCTATACAAAGCTGAAATCATTTACTGTCTGGCCCTGTGCAGGAAATGTGTGCCTTCTCCTGCCTTAAGGGAACAGGGTAGGGTTCACAGGAGAAGGCGAGGGGCTTCCCGGGCTAAGCAGACAGCAAGGCTAAAGCCAAGTCAAGGACGCTTCTGGGCAGTTGTGATCTCCAAGCTCTCACAAACAAGGCGTTTCATGAGCCAGACTTAAAATACAAAGTGTCTTGGGGCGCCCGAGCGCCCCGGTGGGTTAAACGTCCGATTTCAACTCAGCTCATGATCTCGAGGTTCGTGAGCTTGAGCCCTGCACGCTGCTGGTCTCCCTCCCTCTCTGTCCCTCACCCACTCACTCTCTCTCTCTCTCAAAAATAAATAAACATTAAAAAAAAAAAATAGAAAGCGTCTCAAATGAAAACCCGAGCAGAAACGGCCCGCAGTCTCTCCTCCCCGTGGAGAGAGCAGTGTGGGAACCTGAGCCCTTCTGCACAGCAGCCCGGGCGGGTCTGGGAGGGGCCGCCTGGGAAGGAGGCTCTGTGAAGTCTGGGGAGGCACCTCCCTGCCCCTGCCCCTGGCCTTGGGGGATCCCGCCGGAGGGAAAGCCTCAGGCAGACGACTTTCTCAGGAGCAGCCAAAGGAGGCCCCGCGGGCCTTGTTTTATTGGGTCCTTTGCTATCAGATCCTGTTTGCATCCGGCCGCCCCGTGGGAGCTGTTTCCGAGCCCAGAGAGTGCGATTCCAGAGTCCGGGCCTCTTCGGCTGGAAATGTTCGAGACGCCTCGTGTCATATCCCCTGCTTGGTGGGGAGATTTCCCTTTTTGGTAGTGGCGGGCTGTGGGCGGGAAGGAGGCCGTGGGAGACAGCGGGTGCCCCCCCAGGCTCGTCCAGCAGGGATGAGGAATTGACTGTGCTCAGAGCCCGGACGATGGCCTCACGGGACGCAGCCTCCCGCCACCCTGGCCAGGCCTCCCTCTGCTCTTCACCCGCCTTGTCCCGTCCAACCTCTCCTTCTCTGCTCAAGGATAACATAACACGGCCACATGAAACGGAAACATGAAAATCTCTCGAAATCCCGCCACCTGAACCCACTTCTACACATTCAAGTGTTCTTAAAAACAACAACAACAACAACAAAAGACCATCCCTGAGGTGCCTGGGTGGCTCAGTCAATTAAGCGTCCGACTTCCGCTCAGGTCATGGTCTCAGAGGTTTGTGAGTTCGAGCCCCGCGTCGGGCTCCATGCTGCCGGCTCCGAGCCTGCAGCCTGCCTCCGATTCTGTGTGTGTGCCTCTCTCTCTCAAAAATAAATAAATACTAAAAAATAATAATAATAAAAAACCATCCCCGTGTGATAAAATCGTATAGAACTAAACACACACACACACACACACACACACGCACGTGACTGTAAGTAAAACTGAAGCAACCTGAACGAGGGCAGCGGATTCTCTATCACGGTCAAGATGCTGGTGTTGCAAGATGTTACCACGAGGGAAACTGTGCAAACCTGTACGTCTCTGTCGTATTTCTTGGAACTGCGTGTGAAGCCACAATCATCTGCGTAAAAATGTCAGTTAAAAAACAAAATGGAGGCGCGCCTGGGTGGCTCAGTCGGTTGGGCATCCGACTTCGGCTCAGGTCATGATCTCACCCTTGTGGGTTCGAGCCCCGCATCGGGCTCTGTGTCGATGGCTCAGAGCCTGGAGCTGCTTTGGATTCTGTGTCTCCTTCTCTTTCTCTGCCTCTCCCCTGCTCGCCGCCGCACTCTGTCTGTCTCTCTCTCTCACAAATAAATAAACATTAAAAAAATTAAAAAAACAAACAAACAAAATGGAGGGGCGCCTGGGTGGCTCAGTCGGTTAAGCGTCCGACTTCGGCTCAGGTCATGATCTCACGGTCTGTGAGTTCGAGCCCCGCGTCGGGCTCTGTGCTGACGGCTCGGAGCCTGGAGCCTGCTTCGGATTTGGTGTCTCCCTCTCTCTCTGCCCTTCTTCTGCTCACGCTCTGTCTCTCTGTCTCTCAAAAATAAAATAAAAATAAAACAAAGAAAAGAGCAGAAATGATCTCTGGAATATTTAAAAAAAATGGAATTCTGAAGGATGTGTGACCCGTGAGTGTGTGGTCGTGTCAGCCGCTTTTCGTGGACCTGACGTGGACGTCTCCCCGTGTCTCTGCAGCCCTGCCAGTCGCCGAAACGCTGCCCAGCATCGCGTCTCGGGGGTGTGTCAGTCCTTAACTGAATGAATGCTTGCTTGTCCCTTCCTAGGTTTTCAGCTGTTTCCGGATTTTAACCGCTGTCAATAATGCCAGAATGAAGATCATTATGCACGTAACTGTTTCAGTAGGATAAACGCCCAAGGAGCGGGGTGGCCGGGCGGAAGGATTTGGAGCTAACGGCTGTATTAGGTAGGATTAATTTAATATTATGGTAACTTTATTATTGCCCTTCCTTTCTAAGGTAGAGATTGGCTTTTTCCCAAGTGAACAAAGGTCCTCGGCTGTGCCTTTCAGCGTTCGGATTTGTTGGGGAAAAAAGACAAGGAACCCCCGGCCTGTTTCCAGCCACGCAATGTCACCTGGGATCGGGGTCTCAGAATGGGGGACGGCAGAGTTCAGCCAGGGGACTGTCACCGGCCTCGCCCTCCCATGGGGGCCTTGGCCCCCAAGCAGGTGCCCTGGGAACTTACAGACACAGGCGGCACCCACGGGCTGACCTTCTCCCCAGCAAGACAAAACGGCAGAGGTGAGGAGGCGGGGTGCAAACTTTCTGAACACAGAGTGGTATTTGCTCACTCTCTGGGGGCTCCTTCCAGAGCTGCAGAAAGCCATTTCTAGAACGCACTGGGTTCAGTTAAAAAGTGGTGGAGAGGGGCGCCTGGGCGGCTCAGTCAGTTGAGTGTCTGACTTCGGCTCAGGTGATGATCTCATGGTTCGCGGGTTCGAGCCCCGCGTCGGGCTCTGTGCTGACGGCTGGGAGTCTGGATCCTGCTTCAGATTCTGTCTCTCTCTGTCTCTGCCCCTCCCCTGCTCATGCTGTGTCTCTCTCTCTCTCAAAAATAAACATCAAAAAAATTTAAAAAGTGGTGGATTAAACACCGCAACCGGGCACCTGGTAGGGAGACTCTGGGTGAGAGGCCCCGATTTCCCGGGAGGTGCGGCAGGAGGAGCTCTGTGGAGCCACAGGTGGGGACTTGAAGTGCCAGCCAGGCTGGCATTGGGCCACTACCAATCTGCTGGATCGTTAAGGCGCCAGGGACCACGCAGGCCTCCACCCGCCTATTAAACAAATTTATATTCCATTTTATTATTTTATCTTTATTTTCTAATTGTTATATTATATCTAGTTTATTTTATTTTCATTCTCTAAATTTTCTATTTTCTTTTACATCAGCTTTAAATTTTATCTTATTTTACTTTATTTTTTATAGTTTATTTTATCACTTTGTTTTATCATTTGAGTTTTCCTTTTTTTTTTTAATTTTTTAAACGTTTGTTTATTTTTTTTGAGACATAGAGACAGAGCGTGAGCAGGAGAAGGGCAGAGAGAGAGGGAGACACAGAATCAGAACACAGGCTCCAGCTTCTGAGCCATCAGCACAGAGCCCGACGCGGGGCTCGAACTCACAGACTGTGAGATCATGACCTGAGCCGAAGTCGGCCGCTTAACCGACTGAGCCACCCAGGCGCCCCTGAGTTTTCCATTTTATTCACTTAATTTTTTTGCACTTGAGATTGCCCGATAGAATGCAGGATGCCCAGTTTTAGATAAGCAATAGACAATTTTTTAGCATATGTATCTTGTTTAATACATCCTGTTGCTATGAATATGTCTCAAGTAGTCTGTCTTGTGTTTTTATGTCGATCTGGCAGCCCTATTTCCTTCTCGGGAGGAAATCTGAGAATCCTAATGCCCGACACAGGGAAATCGAGGCAGTTTCTGTGAACTGGGGGAGGGTAAGGGGAGTGTCACCCAGCGTCCCCCCGGCTGACCTCAGGAGGCCCGCGGCACAGAAGGGAATTACCCAACGTCTCCTACAGGGGCCGAGCTTCCTGGAGGGCAAGACAGCAGGACTCATAGCTGGCTCCTGACACCACCTGCTGTCCGCCCCTCCCTGGATTTGAAAATTCCTTATTTATTTTGAGAGAGAGATTGAGAACAAGCGGGGGAGGGGCAGAGAGAGAGAGAGAGAGAGAGAGAGAGAGAATTCCAAGCAGGCTCCATGCTGTTGGCGCAGAGCCCGACACAGGGCTCAAACTCACGAACTGTGAGTTCATGACCTGAGCCGAAATCAAGAGTCAGATGCTTAATTGACGGAGCCACCCAGGCAGCGCCCCCCCCCACTCCGCCCCCCGGATTTTAGAAGGGGACCAACCGGCACCCGCAGAAGGAACCATGACCTCTGCATATTGAATTTCCATAACCACTGCTGGACCACATCCTCTGAAAGCGTCCGTCAGACTCATATCCTGTGAGCAACAAGCTCTGAGGGTGGCCGCTGTGGGATGGGGCAAGCCACCGACACCTCAGTTTCTCCATCTGTGAAATGGGGCTGGTGCTGGGGCCACACAGTGAAAGTGTTCGGTGAACGGCAGAGCACAGCCTGTGTGTGCGCTCGTGTGACCACCGCGGTTACAAATACCCCCTTTTTTTCCGGGTGGACGAACGTTCGTTGAGCGCTACGCCCTAGGCCGTGCCAGGCGCCCCGGGCACAGAGATGGAGCCCGAAGTCGTCTCTCGAGGACCTCGGAGCGGCGCGCAGGGCTGTGTGAGAGGCGCGCGGGCAGGGAGTGCTCCGGGGCACGGGGGCCCGTGGAGGTCTGAGGTCGCCACTGGGAAGGTCACTCCTGGGAGAATGTCGCAGTCTGGCCGCCTCTACTGCAGAAGCTCGCTGGGTCCCATATGCACCCACATCCTCTTTTCTCCTTTTTATCTGGCGGGAACCCGTTCCTCTTGGTGCTTCAAGGCCCAACTCCGATGTTGCCTCTTCTGAGAAGCCACCCCGGCTTTCCTGGGGGTTCTGGGACAAATCTGTGGCTCCCCACTCAGTGGATTTGGGGCCCGCAGGTGCTTCAGGTTAGAGGGAGGCCCAACAGAAAGGGCAGCAGGGTAGGCCAGGGAAGGGTCACTTCCTGTAAGCGGCAGGTGCCCTGGGCAGGAGGGCAAGGAGTGTGGGGCCCCGGGCTCAGGGGTGCCGGGGGCGGGGAGTCCCGGCAGCCTTCTCCTGGACCCAGTCCGCCCAGCCAGGAGAATCCATGCGGGGCAGGAAGTGGGGTTCAGCACGGGGGCAGCGGCTGGTGTGGGGGAGCAGGTGGTATGCCTGCCGGCACAGCCCTCTGGATCGGGAATAGGTGAGACCCATTCAAATATGTATTCAGCAGGTGCCAAGCAGCTTCATACCCGGCGCCGAGGCTTGTATTCACGAGAGTGTGTGTGTGTGAGTCAGCGGGGTCGGTGGGCAGCACCGGCTCAAACCCCTTCCCTGCTTTACCCTGGGAGTGGGGGGGGGTCTCCCACTCAGGCTCTGAGCCTTTAGAGCCAGTGCTGGCGGCCCCTGGCCTCCTGGGTCCTGCGGGCTCCGTTCCAGGTGGACGGCGTAACAGGCATGGTCTCTGTCCTCACAGAGCTTTTAGTCTCGTGGAGGGGGGGATGACATTTGTCATGGGGCAGAAATGTGGGGCTCAGGACGGTTCCACCCTCGCCGGCCCGTCAGCGTGGCCTTTCCGGTAAGTTCGCAATCCGCCTGTCTCTCAGCACCGCCGCATCCCGCCGCCGGCGTGCCCTGTCTGGGTGGCCGAACGTCTCTCCGCAAGCCACCTGCGGCCCCCATGCCGGTGCACTCCGTGGCAGCCTGAGGGATCTGGAACCAACAACAGCAGCGACAACGTTGGTGCTATTGCGGAAGTAATACGTGCTCGCGGTGAAAATTCAGATCGTGAAGGCGGATATAAAGTGGTAGAAGCTGAAAGATGGGCCTCCTTGCCCCCCCATCCTCAAACTCCAGGCCTGCTTCCCAGAGGCCGTCGGTTTCATCTGTATCTTTCCAAATTTTTCCAAAGCATATAAATGGTTTCATTTATGCGTGTATACATAATGATATATATATGTATATATATATGTGCAATTAGACATGTCTGTGTGTATGCGACCGTAAAAAAACCAAACAATTCAAACTTCTGCACCTTGCTTTTTTTTTTTTTTTTTTTGCACTTTGCATTTTTCAACTGCAAAAGGACCTCTTTTCCGATGGCCACATCCAAGGACTGCCACCCTGTTCCCAGTGATTTGCTCTTACCAGTCACGCTGCGGTGCAATCAATTCTTAAAAGCGGAGTTGCCGGCGCGACGGGATGTGCAGTTAAAGCGCTGGCAGCCGCCGCCCCACGGCCGCACGCAGCGGCCGTCCCGATTTCCGTGTGTACGGTCCAACACTTCTCCTTTCCCTTACCGGCTGCCCCCTATTTTTGTCACCCCAATGGGTTAAAAATAGTAACTTAAAAATTTTTTTAAAATGTTTATTTATTTTTAAGAGAGAGAGAGAGACAGAGTGTGAGCATGGTAGGGGCGGAGTGGGAGACACAGAATCCGAAGCAGGCTCCGGGCTCTGAGCTGTCAGCACAGAGCTCAGTGCAGGGCTTGAACTCATGAACCGTGAGATCATGACCTGAGCCAAAGTCGGATGCTTAACCCACTGAGCCACCCAAGCGCCCCAGAAAAAATAGTAACTTTTCTAAATTTATATTTTTAAAATTATGAGTTAGGCTGAGCTTTTAATGTGTCTGTTATCCCCGTGAATCTCTTTTCCGCTATGTGTCATCTTGCTTGTCCTTTCGCTGGGTTCGGGATGCATGCTTTCTTTTTATGTGTCTGTGGTTCAGTTGGTACATTTACAATTTTTGGTCCAGCCACAATTTATCTGGAGGCGGAGAAAGATATGGATCCACGTTTAATTGTTTTCTAAACGGCGAGCCGGTTTCCCAGTGCTGTTTGCTGAATAACCCATTCGCCCGCTGATGCAGCAGCAGCTTAATGATGCGCTGACTTTCCGCAGAGTCGGGTCCGTTTCTGCTCTCTCTGTTGTGTTCTATGGATCCTTCTGCCTCCTTCCGTATGTGTGCCAAACTGCTTTATTCACTCCAGCTTTTTCACATATTCTTATTACCTGGCGAGATTTTTTTTTGTTTTAGAAATTCACTGGCTATTTTTGCTTGTGTATTTTCCAGATGAATTTTAGTGTTCTTTTGACCCATGTAGTGGGCAGACAGCTGAAACGCATAACGACGAAAATCACCTAATCGCACTGTCCCTGGTGTGACGGATGCCAAGCGCTGGAAGCTGGAAAAGGTAAAACAGGGGCCCGAGATCCAGGAGGTCATATTACATGCGTGTGGCAAATAGAGAGGCCGATTTAAGAAAACATCATGTTTCCACAATACTGGCTTTTATTCAAGGCAAAAAGGTGTCTCGCTGTTCATTCGAGTCTTCTCTGTCTTTCAGGAAAGCGCGCAGCTTTTCTTTAGATCCGTATTACGTATTTCTTGATAAATGACTTTCTAAACCGTTTCTTCTTTGTGTTACTCTTATGAATAGATTCTTTCCTTCGGTCGTATTTTCTAACTGGTTATGTTTGTTACAGGGGATCTTTCTTAAAAGGCTAGTCTTGCCCCAAACACTCAAAACCCTGCAGTGACGTCCTGTTGCCCCGGGGTCACGCTTGCTGGCTCACCGGTTTACAAACTCCTGGGAGGTCTGGCTGGCCGGCCCTCTCCCCGCTTGCTCCCTCTGCCCGGCCCCAGGCTGAGCTCTGTATCTCCATGAGTTCGGAGCTTAATAAAGACTCCCTCAGGAAAGTGGACCCCTCTGACTGAGTCAGATTAAGTAGGGACACACAGCCGAATTAGAATTATTCTCGCGATGCTGTGTTCCCCACCACCTTCCCACGAACCTGTTCTCAGGAGGCACGGGGTTGTGCCTGCCTTTTCCAGGGCTGCATTCCCAGCCCCTAGAATAAAGCCGGCAGGTGGTAGTCGTCGAGCGAAGGCAGGTATTTGGACAGCAGTTGCGTGCCCTCGCTTCGGGTCTACGTAGAGCACCCATTCAGGACTGAGGACCTGGACACAGTAAAAACCCTCATGGGTGGCATTGGAGGCCGCTCAGCCAGCGGGACCTCACTCTCGTGAAGGAAGACGCTAAAAGCGTCTCATCTGCCTCACACTGCTTTGAAGAAGAAGCCACCCACATACTGGACAAGTGGCCGGGGACGTTAACCCAATGGGCTGCCATCTAGCCACTAGCGGTGATCTTTATGAAGGCTGCGTGGCCACATAGGTTATGACAGAAGTGAGCATATCAAGATAAAAAATAGA
>PITB01015522.1:0-42619 GCA_004024585.1 Paradoxurus hermaphroditus | reverse complement strand
TCCCTCGCCCTTACCCAGAGAGCTGGTTCCTCATCTTAAAACAAATGGGCACTCAGTTCACTGGATACCTGCTTGCGTTAGCCTCCCCATTGGTGTGGGAATAGTTCCCAGCCCAGCCCACCTCTGGAAGCTTCCGGAAGCATCTTTAAGGCAAGCCTTTATTACTCTTTATTCTGCAAAGGCCTTAAAATGCTAGGTGTCCTCCTACCCTATCCCCCACTCACGCCTTGAAGCTGGAGTCTATGACACAATCAGATAGCTTGGGGGAGACTCTCACCTTGGCAAACACAAGCTTGTTGCCAAAAATGCCGAATGCAGAGAGAGCACTGGCAGGCCTTCTCCTCAGCCTCCTTCGACCACGCCTCCTCCCGCTCACCTCCTCTCTCTCTGCCTCTGTCTCACTATGTGCCTTGACTTCTAATTCTTGTCTTCTAGTTCCATGTGAGTCTTCTAATTCTCTTCAGCACTCCCCGCCTCCTCCAATTTCACACCACTGTCTCCTCCAGTCCTCCCCAGTTGTTCAAGCAAAAACCTTAAAAATCGCCCTTGGCTCCTCCTGTTCCCTTAACTCCTCACTTCTGGAATCCAGGTGCTCGTCCCCACCTCTACTGACATCACCTTCCAGGTCACCTGGATGACTGTGCTCTCATTCACTCTACTTTCAAACTACCTCCTACCCGAGGTCTTCCCACCTCACTTAGACCAAAAACCAATATACCGTCATGCACAGGGGCCTAGGAAAGTGACATCCTCTCGGTGGTCTCCGGAGTCGTTCCTCGCTCAGCCCAAACCCAGGGGCCAACTTCCATTTCCCAACCACTAACCTCATTCCTGACACAAGTCCTTCATCCATGCTGTTCCTTCACCTAGGACACTTTCTCTTTGACTTTTCCCATAGCTGGTGGCTTCCCATCCTTCAGGTCTCAAAGAAAGGTCACCTCCTCAGAGAGGCTCTCACTGACCATCCATCTAAATTGCCCCCTTGCAGGGTGCATGGGTGACTCAGTCGGTTAAGCAACTGATTTGCATCTTGATTTAGGCTCAGGTCATGATCTCATGGTTCATGGGATCGAGCCCCACATCAGGCTCTGCAATGACAGTACGGAGCCAGCTTGGGATTCTCTCCCTCTTTCTCTCTCTCTCTCTCTCTCTCTCTCTCTCTCTCTCTCTCTCTCTCTCTCTCTCTCTCTCCCCCTCGCTCCCTCCCTCCCTCTCTGCCTCTCACTTGCACATCCATGCTCTCCCTCTCTCTCTCTGAGAAATAAACATTGAAAGAAAAGAAGGGGCACGAGGGTGGCTCAGTCAGTTAAGCATCCAACTCTTGATTTCAGCTCATGTCATGATCTCACAGTTCGTGAGATGGAGACCCATGTCGAGCTCTGGGCTGTCCGTGCAGAGCCTGACTGGGATTCTCTCTTTCTTTTCTCTCCGCCCCTCCCTTGCTTTCTATAAATAAAAAAATAAACATTTTTCTAAAAAAGGAAAAAACTAGGGTGCCTGGGTGGCTTAGTCAGTTGAGCCCCAACTTTGGCTCAGGTCATGATCTCACAGTCTGTAGATTCCAGCCCCACACTGGACTTTGTGCTGACAGCACAGAGCTTGCTTCAGATTCTGGGTCTCCCTCTCTCTGTCTCTCCCTCACTCATTCCCTCTCTCTCTTCTCTCTCTCTCTCTCTCAAAAATAAATAAACATTAAAAAAATTTTTTTAAGAAAATAAATCACATTACTAAAAATAATAATAATAATAAATAAATTGTCCCCCCACCTTATTCTCCATCACACCATCCTGTTTAGGCTCGTTTGCTTACCGTTTGTCCTCCACTCGAACAGGAGGGACCATGGTACCAGAGACCCTGTCTGTCTCGTTCTGTCACAAGCCCCCAGCACCTGGCACACAGTCAGGACACAATGAATGAGTATACCTGGCACCTCCCAGTGTTACTCACGTAGGCTTCCTACCACAGACGTGCCTACCTCTGGCCCACTCCCTGCCTGGTGCCCCAATTAATGAAGAGACAAGTGGGACACGACATGGCGGCTCCAGATCCTCCTGAGGAGGCTCGGCTTCCTTGGCCTCACTCCTTACACTCCCCTTCCCAAAGCCAACAAAAAAGCGAGGCTGACACGAGCCTGCCTCCTACCCTCCCGGGTCCCAGCAGTCACGCAGGCAGACCTGCATCCCTCACTCAACTACATAAACAGTTGAGGCAGCCAGATAAAACAGGAGAGCAAAAAAGTCTAGACTCTGGAGCTGGAAGGACCCCGAGTCAAATTCTAGCCCCAATGTAATCATTAGCTATTTGCCCTAATAGTAATCCTCCTGCTTCAGTGTCCCTTCCTGTAAAAGAATACTCAATCTATCTGCCACAAAGCAGTCTGTGGCATTAGGGAACCCTCGAGCAGTAAACGATGACAAGAGGTCCAGGTGGAAAGTGTGGAGTATAGTTGATGACACGACGCACTCACCAATCGTTATCTATAATGAAGAACGGTATCTCTGGGAAGCCTGCAGACCTCAGTTTATATTTTCCTTCCTCTGAGAAGAATCCCCTGCCCCCCCACCCTCTCAGTCTGACGTCAGTGCACCTCCCACACACATCTCTCAAACGCAGTGCCCAGTGGGGTCCCGCCTCATTCAGAGGAAAAGTTGGGTCCTCTGCAGAGACTGCACATAACTGACCCCATCGGCTCTTGGACCCCATGCACGCCATTCTCCCCACTTTCTCCTCTGCTCCAGCCACCCCAGCCACCATGCTGTTCCTCAGACTTTCTCAGTTACTCTCCAACCTTGCCTACTATCCCCTCGTCCTAGGACACACTTCACCCCAGCTATTTGCAGGGTCCCCACCCTCTTCTCCTTCAGGAACTTGATCAAAACTCCATGAGGTTTTCTTGGCTATTGTGTTAGGCTGACCGTGGCTCCCCAAAGATGCCCACATCCACATCCCCTGAACCTTATGTGGCAAAAAGACCTTTGCAGATGCCATTAAGGAGCTTGTGCTGGATTGTCCGGGTGGCCCCAAGGTCATTACAAGGGTCTTTATGAGAGACAGGCAAGAGGGTCAGGGTCACAGACAGACACTTCTTCACGGAGGAAGGGGTCCTGAGGGTTCTGGCCTTGAGAAGCCAGAAAAGGCAAGAAAACGAACTCTCCCCCAGTGTCTCCAGGAAAGACGCAGGCCTGCTGACCCATTGCCAACTTTTAACCTCCAGAAACATAATGTGATGCACGGTGTTATTTTAAGCCAGTCAATTTATGGTCATTTATTACAGCAACAATAGAAAACTAATCCAGCTACCTAATCTAAAATTATATTCTCCACCAAATACGCACATATGCATGGACTTGCACAAACCACACACACACACACACACACACACATACACAAACGCATGCGGGCACACAAAACACACACATTTCTTACCCCTTTTCCTTGATTGAAAGTTTTCTCCACACCACTCACTATCTGACAAACAAAATAAGAACATGGTACATATTTCCCACGCACGCACAGATACAACAGAAATAAATGTTCTATGAAAATAACGATTTTTGTCTGTTTTGGTCACTGCTATATTCGTGGCACCTAGAAACCGGCCTGGCATTACTGAGTGGATAGATGCTCACTAAACGTGCTGACTGCATGCCTTCTTCATCTTAGCACTCACAGACCCTATTCTTACTAGTTACATGAAATCTCTCTCACCCCTCGACTTGTAGCCCCTGGGGACAGGGGCTTGCCTCCCTTAGTCCCTGCTACATCATTTCGTCCCTCGCATGGCATGTCGCCCCCACCCCCAGACGATCCCCACCAGCATGTGCCGAAAGATCATGATACCATGTTCTGTATATCTGAGCCCCCGCGTTCCCAGAATTCCAACTTGTCAAGAGCCCTCACATTTTATTTGATTGCAAATATGTCTAATTCCCAGTTCATTGAAGCAAGGGGGGGGGGGGGGGAAGGAGGCTCTCGAGTCTGTAATTTACAAAGCAAATCTGCCCAGCAGAAATACTCATCTTCAGAAGACAGTGGGATGCAATCATTTTTTAAAAAGGGAAAAAAGAAGGAAACCCGCCCAGATCCTCAGACCTTCCAGTTGTATTGTTTGCAAACCTTTTGAAAGCAGTTTGAGGCCAAGGCTAATCATTTTGCCTCAAGGGGCTCATTTTCTGAGGCTGCTGGTACTTTTGAGTACTTTTGTCACTGAGGAAGGAACGCAGCAGGCAGGAAAACTGCGATTCTGGCCAAAGTCCCTCTGTGGTAAAGGATGTATGAAAATCCAGTCAACTCCACCTGCTCGCTAATTAGAATTCCTGAGTACAGGGGCCGTGAGTCCCTTTGATATCCTCGGAACAGTCAGATGAACAAGGCGACTATCCCTGAGAGAGAATGTGCAAGGACGTATTTAAATTATATTATTTTCACTTTGAATAACCAGGTAGGAAGAACTGGTGACCAGAAATTGAATTAGGCACGTTGGGGGGCAATCGGTATGTATTCGTTACCTTTGCTCTTTTCTTTCCTTGTCGCAGATTTATCTGATCATGCCACCTTGTAAAGGATTCTTCCTGGCCAGTTCTCATACCCGTCTGTGGGTTCCTAAAAGGCAGAGATCTCCTGTCATTTCTCGTTGCACTTCCGGCAAACGTTACGGTTCCTGACAAATACTAGACACCGTGCTGACTGGTCAAAGACATGAGTGGATGAGCGGATGGATGACCAGATGCTGAAGCCAGGAATGAGTGCGCCTGGGTCCCCACTTGCAGGGCGACAATTATTTGGGGCACATGTGTAATCTACAGCGTCTCGGACACCCGCCCTGGAGGTTCTGCTCTTCAATCTACCCCACGCGGAACCTGGGACTATGTTCTGGAACTTTTCTCCTAAGCAGCTCTGCTCCTCAGGACAGCTGGGCGAACACACGCTGCATCCACTGTTGAATGCATCCTCACCTGGGTTAGGTTTCCCCCCTGCAGCAAACGAAGTTTCCCACATTCAAAAGGGAGAGAGAGCCCTTTCCACTTGGAGCCACTCCGTATTCCCTCCCGGTTCCCACTCAACCTCTCCAGTCACAATTTTGTATTTCTGTTCTTATTCTCTTCCCCGGAGCATTTGGAAGTTTCCAGTGGAAGACGGAGACAGCGGGGCTCACGGGGGTCTGCGTTCTGCCTGGCATCCACGCAGTGACCAGACTCGACTCCCTGGAAGACCTTGCATCTAAGAGCAGGACTTCCTGGCTCCGACTCCCTTGCACACAGCGTAGGCACCAACTTGGGAAACGAGAGTGATCAGACGGTGTGTTTACTTTATGTGAGTACCCAGGTCTCTCCTTTCAAGAATAAGGCCTACACGGTGGCTTTCAACCTGTGCTCTGAGGAGTCTTTTGGGGCCGACCAGGCCCCAGGCCTCTCCCCGCCTCCCACTGGGGAAGCATCCTGTTGGTCCAGGTTCCACAGAGGACCTTTCCCTAAAACGTGTGATTCAAACACAGGGTTCCATGGATCTAAAAGGCTGGAAGCCAACGGACATGTTGGCTTTCCTCCTTCAAGGCACCATTAGAACAAAAGGGAATTGGCCTTTAAGACACTGAGAAGCCTGACCTAAGGATTATAATTCCCCTTCATGCTGGGATAACAGATAAATCTGTACATTAACTATTATCAATTCTTCGAAGTAGAAGAAAGCTCAGAGGAAATTAAAACTTCCTATATTCAGGGTCTATTGCTGCTTCACAAATTGCCCCAAACCTCAGCGCCGAAAAACGATGTTTCTCATCTCGGTTTCTGTGGGTCAGGAATCCAAACACAGCTTAGCTGGACTCTTTAACTCCGTCTCTGACAAGGCTGTAGACAAGGCCAACACTGCAGCCCTCTAAGGCTGAGCTGGGGAGGGCTCCACTTCCTAAACAACTCACAGGGTTGCCACCAAGATTCAGTCCCTCAGTGCTGCCGGACTGAGGGTCTCACCTCCTCTCTAGCTGTGGGCCGGAGCCGTTGCCATGTGAGCTGTCCATCAGACAGTTCGGGCAAGGCAACCAGCTTCAGAGCTGAGCGAGGGAGGAAGAGACTACACTCCGGATGGAGGTCACCTGACCTTGGGGGTGCCATCCCATCCCTTTTCTTGTGATCTATTTATCAGACGCCAGTTTGCACTCAGGGGAGGGCATTACCCAGGGCCATGAGTATCAGGAGGTGGGGACCCTTGGGAGCCATTTTAGAAGCTGCCCTTCCACCTCCAAAAGCAACGCCATCAGGTAACCTAGTCAGAAGCGAGGTGTGTGATGTGGTCAGACAGACCTAGGTTCAAATCTCGGGTCTGCCACTTGCTATTACTACTACTACTGATAACAACAATAAACACGATGACAGCTTCCCCCGACTACTTATTAGGCACTTTGCGGATCTTCACAAGCCTCATTTATTTTACCCTCACAGCGTGCCTTTGAGAGGGTGCTTTTATGACACCCATTGCACAGATGAGAAAACTAAGGCTCAGGAGAGTTCGGCATCTTGCCTGAGGAATCACAGCAAGAAAGGGAAGCAGCTAAATTCCAGCCTCTGTGCTTCTTGGCACCATGACCCCAAGGCTAGTTCCTCTGACGCCTTCCATGAGAGCCTGCAACTAACGCTGACCAGCAAGGGCCAGCAGAGAGGAATAAATAAACTAATAAAAGAACGGCACATAGTTAGAGACCTATAAAGGATAGGTATTTTGTTTCACGAACATCTGCTGAGCACTTTATCTGTGCCAGGCGCTGTGCTGATGATTCAGGATTTACTTACGCAATTTGTTCAGTGCTCATGCCTACCCCATGAGGGAGGCGGCAGTAAATGCTCACACTGCCTTACTAAAGGCTTGACTTTAATTGACTGTTTTGAGAGCTTTATAAAGTTGGAGGACTTGTTGAGCCCTCGACATGACCCTAGAAGGCAGGTACTTGAGGCAGACGCTGGGGGCGGGGGTGGGGGGGTTGGGGAGGTGCTCACTTGCATCACTGCAGGGCACACAAGCCAATTCCCAGTGTCTGGCACCTGCTTCTCTGCCAGGGCTTTCTTGGGCTGCCAAAGCTTGCTCCCCCCCTTCCACGTGGCATGCTCTGCTATTCCTCCCCTGGGAATATCCTTCAACACATGACTAATGCCCCGGCTCACTCCTCCTCCTTCCAGGGGGTAACTCTGAGCTGTGGGTTATGCAGTGTCGACCAGAGTCACCAAGAGTGACTTCTGTGCTGCCTCAGTGGCAAGTGACTGAATAACACACGATTTCGGGCTGCCTTCCCTTCCCTGTCTCACTTCCCTACTCCCCAACCTATGTTCTCTGAACCTTTGAGATAAATTACTTGTACTCAAATCTCCATGTCCGTGTCTGTTTCTGAGGGAACTTGAAATAACACAATACTAGCATTAGCCTCATTTTCAGATGAGAAGACAGAGGCAGAGAGTTTAAGTAACTTGCCCAAGGTCACACAGGTCACACAGGTCACACAGCTGGGAAGTGGTAGAGTCAGGATTCAAACCCAGGCAGCCTGGCTCTTCATGTTACACATGAGTAAGTTTTTCCTTCTGACTAAGCTGGGTAAAGAGAGTTAGAACAGTCGCCTTATCGTACCAAGGATAAACCGACACCAAAGCACCGGGTAACCAGTGGCCGGGTGTACACACGGTTTCAGGTACTACTGCCAAGACCAGCTCCATTCTTTAACGAAAATGTCAGCTCCCCAGCACAGCCTGCCATGATCCCACTGAAAGATGTGGCTACAGGAGCCATGCTAATGGTGTTATCACGTAGCAAGGATTTCTGGTGTGCTTGTTAACCTAAAACCGTAATTGCCAAAGAGAACTCATCCCCCACAAATCAAGCCCCTCTGTATTGACAATTACATCCGGTGTTGCCTGGAATTTAATGCCTAAATAATGAAGTCAAAGAACAATGCTGGAGACTGAGCATTTGAATATACTTGATTGATTCATTTCTCGCTCCCATTTAATAACCCACTTAGTCGGTGACGGTTAAGTGCAGCAGACTTAGAAAGAACATAACACACCAGAGAGAAAACATTTCACAGATTAATAACTGGATGTGGGTACAAGCTGGCGCTCCCCTAATAGCAGCACAAAAATAGGTTATCGTCAAAAATCTGGATTTAATGTTCCAAAATGGGGATTCGTGCTTTGCTTTTATACAGTTCCATACTTCTCACCACAGGCTAATGAAACATAAATCAGAAATCAGGAGCTAATAAATGCAATTCTGGGGGAGTATTTTTTTTTAATTTAATACCTTCCAAGATCGTGATCTTTGTTCAAGATCTTTAATGTTCAAATTACAATGTGTGAATATTAAGCATATTCGGTTATGATTGAACTCTCCAAAAGGCTAATTTATGAACCCTGCAGCATAACACGTGGGTACCGTTTAAAGGAGGATGTAGCCACAGTTCATTTATACCGATTTCTCCAGTAGAGAGACAAACACTCTTAAACTTCCTGTACGAATAAAATCAGCACGTATGTATCTGGCTGGTTTGTTTGATTTGTGCAGAGGGATGTACAATTAAATGATACTGACTCAGTGTTTAAAGCAATTTTGGCAGGAATTTTGCTTTGGGGAATGTTCTCTTAAGTTTCTTACATGTTGTTAGGGTGAAGGAGAGAGGTGGTCAGCTCAAGGAAGGGTGTTTCCTCAGGTTCAGACAGTGACAAAGCGGCTTCCTCTCCAACCATAATTCTCCTTCTGAAAACATTTTATGATGTCTGTGGGAAAATATTTCCCCCCAGTGAATGTGGTTTTAATGTTGTTTAAACAGCGTCCCCATCCCTTTAATTCATTATGAGACTTCCTCTCATTTGCCTTGTTTACTGTGGCGTGGGCAAGCCACTGGGTGTAATGAGAACTGTCTCGGGTCATTCCAGGTGTCCAGGCAGCCCGCAAGGACATATCACTTAAGTCGCAGGGAACTGGAAGGAGGAGACTGGAAGTGCCTCCTGTGTGCGAGGAAACACTGTCCTGAGGACAAATGGGTCCATTCACTCTCCAGGTGACTGCCTTTTGTCACAGCATATGTTTTTTTAATTTACTTCCAAAGAATATATATGATACTGATTTGGTAAAACTGAAACATGAAGTTAGAACTCAGAGATTAGGATAAGATTGGGTAAAATAGGGGCGCCTGGGTGGCTCAGTCGGCTGAGCATCCAACTTCGGCTCAGGTCATGATCTCGCGGTTTGTGAGTTTGAGCCCCGCATCAGGCTCTGTGCTGACAGCTCAGAGCCTGGAGCCTTCTTCAGATTCTGTGTCTCCCCGTCTCTCTGCCCCTCCCCTGCTCATGCTCTGTCTCTCTCTGTCTCTCAATAATAAATTAAAATGTTTAAAAAAAAAAAAAGACTGGGTAAAATATAATGCAGACACTTATATCTCAAGACCATACACATTTATTCCAAAGAAGCCATTTGATTCTGAGCCCCCTGGCAGTCAAGGTGTAAAGGGAAATCCATCCCTTAAATGATTCCCCAGGGAAGGCAGACTTTCCTGGTCCTTATACTGCCACTAACCTGGCAGTCTCTGAAAGAATTAATAACCTGTTCCTACACCCTACCCTCCCTACAAACACCCCCCCCCCGTGGGTAGGCTCCTCTTATTGCGCACACAGTGTCTGTATGCAATTTAGCGATACATTTACCCCTGTATGGGTAAAAGCAGCCCTGTGGGTGGGTATGGGCAAGTTAACTGTGTCTAATGCAAAGGACAAGGCACCCCACCCTCCAGGAACACAGAGCCGAAGGAAGGAATACAGCTTGGCCAGCAAATTCTGGCTTGACATCAGCTTCCACTAATCCTTTGGCTGGACTAGGCACAAGGGTCTGGACTTAATTCTAACACTTTTTTCATGCAGTGCTTCCAAAAGAACCACAGAGAGATAAGATGGACAAAATTCTCAATAAGGGGAATAATCTTGGGTTCCCTGCAGCAGTGTCTCAGTCTTTGATGAAAGCCAAGAACAGTGTCTACGGGAAATTTAAGGGAAAACAATTCTACTGGGGCCAAGATAATGTGGCCCTAAAACCCCCAGGGGTCTATTTCAGAACTATCTTGGAAGGCAGACAGACCGAGCGTGCTTCAGCCAATCTTCCAAAGACCACCCCTCTCTTCGTAAGTTCAGAATACTTCAGAAGAGATCAGAGAAACTGATAAACCATCCTGCTAAACAGTGGTGCCAGAGGAGCCGTTAAAAGAACAACATCCAGTCCAGAAGAACACCTTCCAGCACCCCGGAGAGATTTCTAGGCTGGGCTAAGAAGGGCAGGATGGAGAGAAGACTGAGATACTAAGACAATTCCTGCCTTCTCTCTTTTATTTCACTAAGCCCTCTTTTCCTTCCTTAATTTCTGTCTTAGGGGGCTTGATTTAGCGAGCCATTTGTGTGGGTTTAAGAGCACAGACAGAGGCCATAAACAATGAAGGCAGCCAGGAAGTCATGCAGTTATATACAGGGAAGGACAGTAGATTAAAGAGGAGTGCCAGAATTAAGGCCCTTTAGCCCTGGAGAAGAAAACGAAGGGAAGAAGGGGGCTGGGAATGGACTGAAGCTCTGGGATTTGCCACTTGGAAGCAATCCTCTGTAACCCTCTGACAGTGAAAAGTCAACCAAAGTCAAACTGGCATATGGGGCTCATATTTTCCCCAAACATCATGCCACTCAATGAGAAGCTTCCTTGCTCCTACAAATGTTTCTCCAAAAAGAGTCTCTCTCTAGAAAAAATCATTGGGAACATGCTCATCTTGAGGGGAGGAGTCTGTTGTTGACATAATTTATGCTGGCCATCCAGGAAGCAATATGCAAATTTCAGCTGTGCTGATTGGACAGAGCCTGGCAAGATGCCAACCAATGTCCACAGGTTAGGATTTAACCCTTCCATTCCTGTTTTCACCCTCAGTCTGGGACCAAGAACCACTCCACCTTCAGACTCTCAATCACTAAGCTTGCAGGGCTGGTGCTTGAGCTACAGAGAGCCAGCCAGTATAATAGAAATTCCTCCCCGTTCCCAGGTTTGTTCATGACCTCTCATATTATGGTCAACATCTGGAATGAACAACTAATAATTGCAGCAATGCCTTGAGGGCTTTTCGCCTATTTACATAGAAATAGTTCTGACCAGAGCTGGCCACCAGCAATGGTTAATTTAATTTACTATCCCTTGGCAAAAGAATAGTCATTGGTTTTCCAGCACTTTTAACCTTGGTAGACCCTTGGGAAATAAAAATTAGATTGAGAGAAAATTACCAGTGGTGGAGAACAGTATAAAAGTGACAGTAACATATATAAACCTCCGGCAGGAGTGGAATAAAGTGGCATATTATTGTTCGCTGGCTTCCAAAGTTCAATATTTCTTGTGTGATTTACACTTCCGCCATTGTCTCGCCCCCTGGAGTAATTCTGGCCACTCCGGGCAGCCTCTCCCAAGATGCACATCCTTGTTACTGTCAGCGAAGGGACAGATTACCTGGCTAAATAGGGAGAGATGTTCGGACAAAGAGGCATGAGAAAACGGGGCTCCACAAATAAGAGTTTAAAGAGATGCCTGGAACGAAGCGGGTGGGTGCCTGGGATGGCTAAGGCTGACATTCCAGCTTTCTCTACAGAATTCTGTGATCTTTGTGAGAGCTCAGCTCTGATCGGCGGTTCTGGCCAATGCTGCCCTCTCAGCCTCATTGCTCACATACCATGAAGTCTCCTGTATTCACACTCACATCTACACCACAATTGTTTCTCTTTCCTGAACCTTTGCTCATGCGATATCCTCTGTCTGGGCCACCCTTCTTTCCCTTCTCTCTTCTGCTTGTCTAGCTCCTAAAGGTCTTTCAAAACTCAGCCCAGGCATCGCCTCCTCAAGGATGCGTTCCCTGATTACCTCTAGGCCAGGTGAGTGCCGTTTCCAGTATTATCCTTTGGAACTTGCCGCTTCCATTATTTGCATTTATCTCTTTAAGTCTTTCTATCCCACCTCCAGAACACATAATGAGACTCCTATGACCTCTCAAAGAAGAGAAAATTTAAGTCCACAGAGAGAGGTCAGGGTTCAAAACAGGAGACAGAGGAAGAGGTTAGGAAACTCTTGACATCTCCGACTGGATAGATCGCCTAATAGAGGCTTTTCCTGCATTGCCCATACCACAAGTGTGTCCTTATTTAATATATTTGTGTGATTCTTTGATTAACGTAAACACACCCACGAACATTCACACACACACAGAAGACTGTAAAGGCAGGGATTGTGTCCACATTTCCCCCCCCCCCTTATTTCTCGCATCTAACACAGTGCCTAGCAAATAGATGGTGCCCTATAAACATGTGTATAACAAGTCAGTCGCCTAACTAATAAACCGATATGAAGATCAGGGAGAGAAAAAGCAGAAATAAGGTCATAAATAGGCCTGAATTCCAAAGTTCATTTGTACGTGTCTGCATGGGACAAGAACAATAAGGACACTATGTGGAGATGATGGATACTGAGCTCCACTTCCAAGGAAATCACACCCAAGCCAGGAAGGGTCTGATTCTGAAGCTTATGTATAAACAAACATCGATACCATCATGGAATTTCTTTTCCCCCGTAGGACCCAAGGCTCTCACTTATTGAGTATAAACAGATTTAACTGATGAAGCTGTCTGGAATCCACTGACACCCTCATTTTACATGTAATGAAGTGGATCAAGATCTTATTCACCTACCCAATGGAACGAGAAACTCGTGAGGAGAGCACCGTATCTGTTAAGGAGACACTGTGATTCATAGTTTGGAGTAGAGCATGAGGTTCCAAAAGTCAGGCACAAGTCACAACACGAGAACCCCAAAGTGCCTTGGATAAACGGTAATCACAGTTACCCTTGGGTTCTTTTATTTTGCCAAGCATTGTTGAGAGTTGAACTTGCAAGTCTGGGGCAGAGAAGAATTGCTCTGATAATAGAAAAGAAGGGATCCGGGACACTGCACTGGGTGTCAGGAAAGAAAGACACACGACACACGGGTGAGGGGGCTGTAAGAGACTTGGGGATTTTTCAATGTGCTTCCTACGGGCAATGTGATACACACTCGCTCTCTGTCTCCCCATAATATCTTCAGTAGATTCTGCTTGGCTTCTTAACACTCTCACATGAGTAGATTTTTATTTGGAAGGTGGGAAGGAGGACTCAAGGAATAGGATAGGTTAGTAGCTGACATCTGGGTGTTAAAAGGATGGGGGAAATGATTCTTAGCCAAGCTAGCTGACGTGCCAAAAAAACCTCTTCTACCCATGGACTGAACCATTCATACCTGTCAGCTGGATCCCTCCCTGTCGCGATACGTTAAAGATGTCAATGAGCCTTTCAGCAGAGTTCGCAGGCAAAAGAGAAGGAAGGGCGAGTCCATTGTGGTGAGTTAACGCCAACATTCATTGGCAACTAATGCATGTCAGACAGTGTATCTGGATTCTCACTTGAACTCCACAACATCTTTATGGAGTATTTGGTGTTCTTTCTTTTTTATACCGGAAGAATGAAGAAATTCAGCACTATGGAGGTAAACTGTTAGGAGTCAGCCAGCCAATAAGTATTAAGAGACAGGATTTGAATTTCCCATCTTTCTACCATGTTACATTATCTCCTTATAAAAGCTGGATGATGGCTAAGGAAGGAGAAGGGGCAGAGTTGGGAGATGAAGCCACCAATTCAGGTAGAATCTCCTGGAAGAAACTGTTGCCATGGAGTACTTTAACAGTATAGGAAGCCAAATAGGTGCACTGGTAAGGTAGATAACCATAAGCCTGTGAATCAAAGGATTTCGTTTGGCATAATCACCAAGAGGAGTTGGACAGCAAGGGGCTGGGAATGCAGGCACTGGAATCGGGCAAATCCTCATCTGAATCATGGCTCTGATTTATTATCTGAAACAGTTCAACTCTAAATTTCCCTTTAGAAATAATAATCATAAACATAAATTTAACGATTAGTCAAAAGAAGAACAGCCCTTCTGAATTAGGGAACAACTGTCGCCAGAGAATAATAACCCTAAATCTCCTTTGCTGGATTCATAGCAGCCTCCAGTTCACAAAGCATAAAAGCCCAATCTTGCAACTTCTTTAATTCCTAAAAATAAACTGAAGCTTCTGGGGTCACTGGAATGAGCCTTAATTCTTTCGAAAGGACAATGCTGAGAGTGGTGACTATTTGGCAACCTTGGGAAAATTATGTCACCTCTTTGAGGCATAGGTCTGTCATCTGTAAAAGGAGGCTCACCATGCCCAAAAGTGAGTTTTGTAGATGTGAGATAATGCGTGTAGAGTCCTCAGGAGAGTGGTCGCCACAGAGGAAGCACTCAGTGAAAGGGAGTGAGGACAGTGGCGATGACAGTGACGGAAACGATGATGCAAAGACAGACCACACAGAGACACTAGTGTGTTGGTGAGGATGTGGTGGCGGATAACAATGATGACGACGGTGATTATGATGACAAAGACAACAGTGCAATGGTAAGACCCTGATAAGCAGTGACCATTAGGCCAACGTGTTTGTTGATGGTGATGATGTGGGTGAAGGTGAACACGAAGAAAGAAAAAGAAACAAAAAGGAGAAAAGAAGGGAAACAGAAGAAAGGAGGAATTAAAAGAAGAAAGCACAGGCTCTCCATAACGCAGCAATGGTAACTCGTAGGTGACTGGGTCTCATGTGCCCAAACCTCGGGTGCTCTATTCCTTCACCCAGAACAGACAGGCACACCAATGGACATGGCCTCCGACCCCACCAGTCACCCATACCACTCCTCCCCCAAGAATAAGAAGGGAACCTTATTCTTTTGATTCTCTGTATGAAGAGAATAATGCAGCCACAAGCCCACCATATCCCCCAGGGCCAGATGCTTTCTGTGCAGAAAGCCAAAGACATGAAGACTAGCAGTATAGAGGAGTAACCCTCAAGAGCCTAGTTTCCAGGTGGACTGAGGCCATGCCTGGGAGGACCTGCCAAATCACTTTCTTGGTGTCATCGGTCATGAAATGGAAATGAAGCCTTTACGGGAGTGCTAAGAATATCAAGTGCATGAGTAAGATCACATAAGCATACGTGCTCCGAGCTCTCTCGAGTAGCGACTATGAATATCTTAAATTTTAGATAATTATAAAGTGCAGAATTATTCTAGTGGTTGAAAGCATGACTTTTAACAAGCTAATTAATCTCTCTGAATCTCTACTTGATGAAATAATAAGTTAATTCAGCGGCACCTATCTTAGAAATCAGGAACAAGCCTTAAGTGAGATGGTCTATATATACTATATAAAGACTTCAACATTGCTGGGGCGCCTGGGTGGCTCAGTCGGTTGAGCGTCCGATTTCAACTCAAGTCCTGACCTCACAGTTTGTGAGTTTGAGCCCCGTGTTGGGCTCTGTGCTGACAGCTTAGAGTCTGGAGTCGGCTTCAAGTTCTGTGTCTCCTTCTCTCTCTGCCCCTCTCCTGAATGCATTCTCTTTCTCTCTCCCTCTCTCCCTCCCTCCCTCTCCCTCTCTCTCCCTCTCTCTCAAAAATAAATATTTTTAAAATTTAAAAAAAAATAAAAAGATATCAACATTGTATCTTTCTTGTGGTACCCTCCAGTAACATCAGCTGATGTTATTACTAAAACAAATACACCCAAAATATATCCAAGGTGTTCTTACGTGACTCTCCCGCTTACAACTTTTAGCAGTTTCTCCACAATTCTAAGGACAGAATCCAAATGCTTAATACTGGCTGAAAAAGCCCTTCGTGACCTGGTCCTGCCTATAACTCCCTCCACAATTAAACCTTCTTGAACTGCTTTTATACCTTCAGGTTTCAAACTCTTTCTGTGCCCGCACACTTCCATCATGCTGCTGGACCTCCTAGAATACTCGGCACCCCCGCTCAGGGGAGCTGCCTCCCTGCATGGCCCACAGCCCTTTGAATCTCCCACATTACAGCACGGTTGGGTAGTTTCTGGGTGATTTATCTGTTTCCACAACTACTTGGAATTGAGATGGTATACTGACTGTTAATCTTCACCATCCATCACAGCAGCCGGCACAGAGCGGAGTCCAGGAAATGCTTGCTGAATGAAGAAATGAGTAGCGTGATGGATGTTTGCATGGGGCCCAGAGGAGGAGCATGGAAAGGGTCAGAGGAGGCCTGATGGAAGAGGATACCTGAGCAGGATCTTGGTGGACAGGCAAGATTGACCCACCACACAAAAAGAGTAAGAGCATTCCAGAAAGAGAGAAGAACACGGACAAAGCACAGAAGTATGACACAGCGTGGTGCACTGGGGGAAGCGCATACACTCAGGTAGCACTGAAATACCAGATTCCAGAGGCGGGTAGTCCAAGATGTAGCTGGGCTGTGTGTGCCATCCACAACCTTGGCCTTCATGCTGCGAACATTGGGCGGCCATTGAAAAATTCAAAGCAGAGAACTGATTAGATCGAATTATTTCCTATTCTTCCCACCCTCCCACCTCTACTCTCTTATATCTTCTTGAATATATTCTTTCCTTTCCTACAGTTTCCATTTACATTTTTGTTGGCCCAGGATGTCAGAGAATCATGAATTAAGCTAGATAGTCCTAACAGCATCAACTGGGATTCAGGCTGATAAAATTCCATTGTGACATGGCCCAAAACACTAAGGGGCACTTCTTCTCAACATGAGGTCTCTACAAATAGTCTGAAAATGAGTCAGGTATTATATCTTCATGTTGACATAAAAGGAACATGTGTGTCACTTGCTTAAAATAATTATTTACCTGCAAGTGCCTACGGCAAATGAAGCCTTTCCAATGACTGATGCCCTTCTTTTTAAATTGTAAATATAACTCTTCTCATTTCTCCTCTTTAAGTGCAGAAAACACAAAATACCCATCCATTGACTAGGATGGCTGATGAAGTTATCCTAAGATGATGGTTAATCATACTCAAAGCCCCAGACTTCTCTGAGGATTAAGGTTAGGGTTAAGATTTAAGTTTAGAGTTAGGGTTTAGGGTTATGGTTTAACATTAGGGTCAAGATTGCCTTTAAGGAAAATATTTTAGAATGATAACAATCTGATCCAGTTAGAAGATCCAAAGAACAGGACCCAAGATTCAAGAGGTTAAGTAAAACTCATGATATGAAACCAACAATGAGACGGTGGCTGGGGAGCTAATAATTGTTCAAGTATGGGAAAATTTTTGAGAATGAGGATTAATACCTTTCTACTAGAGCAGGTGTCCACAAAAATTTTCTGTAAAGGACAAGATAGCAAATATCATCGCCTTCACAGGGTACTACATAATGTCTCTGTCACGACTGTTCAATTCTGTTGCTCTAAAGCAAAAGCATCATAGGCCATACATATACAGGTAAGTATGGCCATTCGATAAAATTCTGTTTAGAAAAATAGGCAGCAAGGAAGATTGGCCCATGGGCCATGGTTTACTGGCCTTGGACTAGGGTGTTTATGAGCAGCATGCTTTGTGACAGACTCTAAGAGGACAGTCTTCTGAACCAATGTAGAGAAACGAAGGATGGAGATACTGGAGAGCAAGATCAAGGCTGCAGCTTTAGGAGAAACCCTGATCCAGCCACACCTGAAACTAAATCCCCTGATATCTTCATTTAGGGGTCACCCTCCTTGTCTGCAGTTTCACCTTCCACGGTTCCAGTTACCCATGGTCAACCGCGGACCAAAAGCACATGATCCTCCCTTCCTATGTATCATCAGAAGGTCAACAGTAGCCTAAACAGTGCATCGCAAGACCTACCTCATCACGTAAGCATGTTATCACCTCATATCATCACAGGAAGAATGGGGGGTACAGGACAGTAAGATATTTCGAGAAAGAGAGACCTATTCATATAATGTTTATTATAATATATTGTTATAATTATTCTATTTTATTATTAATAATTATAACAATCTCTTACTATGCCTAATTCATGAATTACACTTTATCATAGGTGTGTATGCGTAGGAAAAATCAATCTTTATAGGGTTGTTATATCCCCTGTGGATAAGAAAGACTGCTATATATGAAAAAATAAGTTATCTTTTTTTTTGTTTAGGTAGCATGAGTTAGGTTTCTATGCACTGTAACCAGAAAAGTCTCAACTGTCAGAAAAAAATATTTCAGGTCTTATCCCAAATCTTCTGACCCTCACTCCAGTGCTCTTTCTTTCCAGGCAGAAATGGCCTTTTCAGGCCCAAGTTGAGACCTCTTTTGCCCTGGCCAAAGATCAATGTTGCCTATGTGGGCTGGATTTCGCTCCAAGAAATCCCTCTTTCTTGGAGTATCATTAAGGGAGAGTATGTGCCTAAGAAATGCTGTCCGTGGATGTGGAAAGTTGACAGAACAGCCCTGGAGGGCCAGATGGCTTCCAGACAGCTGTGACTTGATGGAGGCGCTCCATTTGGCAGGGCCAGGGAGAGCCCAGCATGAACAGCATCAATTAGCAACCTCTTTTGAGAGAGGATGATTACAGCACATCACTGCAATCAAGATTCATGCAGCCACTACAAATAATGGTTATAAAGTCTCTGGAGCAACATGCAGACACGTTTGATGTGATTTTAAAAGAGAAGAGCAGAATACACCAGAATCCTCATTGGTTGCTGAAGAAATCATGAATTGGTACGCCCTCCCCAGAAAGGAATTTTGCCACATGTATCAAAAACCTTTAAAATGAACACACCTCACGGCTTTGGATTCAGTAATCACCCTCCTCTCTTCTAAGTATCTTCTCCCAAGAAAGTGACCAGAAATGCAGACACAGATTTCTGCACGAGGATGTTCACCACAGCATTATTTATAATAGCAGTAAAAGAAAACAATGCCCAAATGCCAAAGGTAGGAAACCGATGAAATCATTACAGTTTCAGGATGAAAAAGGATGACGGACATCACCAAAATTATGATTAAGAAGAACCCTTAATGTCACAGTAAAATATTTACAGTAACAAACTGCATATATGATAACCGGTAAACATGATGGGAACAAGTTTTAATTTTTACTCACCTAGACAACTGATGACATGTCTGAATCGGCGGCCTCGGGGCTCCTGGGCTATTTGCATGGAGATGCTTTACTGGGGCTAACGAGTAAGAAGGAGGTGGTAGGGGAACCTTAGCTAGAGAAAAGAAACCAGGGGCAATTAAAGGGATGTAACAACGAAATTGCATCTAAGCCTCACAGTGATACTGTTGAGGCCGCCACTGAGAAGTTCTAGGCAGAATGGAAAAATCATAAATGTGGCTTTTTTGGAGAAGCCTTCTTCCCCCAGATGACATACCATGTCGCTGATAGATGTTCTCAAAGCACCTTGTGTTTCTCCTTCAAAGCACCTAACAGACGGTGTCAACATATAGTTAGATGACATGTCGTTCTCACTCACCAGTCCTGCCTCACTGAACATAGGAGCCACTGTAAACAGCATGTGGCTATTTAAATTTAAGTGTAAATTAATTCAAATAAAACAAAACAAAAGAGTCTTTCTCGGTCACACCAGTCACATTTCAAGTGTTTCACATATGAAACATTTTCATTGTCACAGTCTTATTGGACAGTGTTGTTCTACCTATGATTCCGAGTCTTGCTCACATGCTGTCCCTCATTCCTGGAGTCTGGCTCATTACAAGAGCTCAATAAATATGTGCTGAGTGAATACAGTAGGAGACGTCTTCATTAAACGTAGGACCTTGGGGTACCTGGGTGGCTCAGTCAGTTAAGCATCCAACTCTTAATTTTGGCTCGGGCCATGATCTCACAGTTTGTCAGATTAAGCCCCGTGTTGGGCTCCATGCTGAGAGCACAGAGCCTGCTTGGGATTCTCTCTCTCTCCCCTTCTTTCTCTGCCTCTCTCTCTCTCAAAATAAATACACTTTTAATTAATTAATTAGTAGGCCCTTAACATAGCAAGAGAAATAAAATCATACATACCCCTCAGATTTGTCCCTTTTTACGAACAAAACCTAGTTATGAGTACATTTGTTTGGTAAGGAATAAACAGAATAAACAATGATAAAGGAGCTCTGAACTCAGCCTAGGAGTCAAGGCACATGGCATTGATCCTGACAGCAAAAAGGTCTTGATAACACCAAGTCACATCCGACTTCTCGGGACTTCCAAGGACCTGATAGTGGTTGGCCTATTCTCTCTTCATCACTGATATTTTTTCCCTGACAGCTAAACAAACAAACAAACAAACAAAAGATTAAAATCTTAGTCACATAACGTGGACACGAGGGTTCTGAGCTCCAGAGCTCCACAAGACCCATGCCATTCAACCCCTGTAACCCCTGTACGCTCTTCCTGCCACACACTCACATTAAAAAAAAAAAAAAAAAAAAAGCCAACAATTCAAGAATCCCAATGTGGAGGTGCAAGAAACTATAACAAACCTCCTTACCTATAGAATGTGCTCAGGTAAATGGTGAATTAAGAGGTAACTGTGAGTCTTGGAGGGCTGGTACCTCGTAAGTAATATTTGTTCATTCATTCAACAAAGGTTTGCTGGGCATCCACTGGGTGACAGGCAATTTGCAGGCAATGGAGATCTACCCGTGAACAAAGGAGAGAGACAGACAACAACGTCTGCCTTCTTGAAGCTCACCTGCCAGACTGCGTTTCAACTTTGGCTGAATATTAGAATTACCTGGGGAGTTTTGAGAACTCCCACTGCTTGGGCCACACACACACACACACACACACACACACACACACACACACACAGAAATTCTGATTCAAGTGGTCTGACATTAGAACTAGGAACAGGTAACTTCCCAGGTGGGCCCAGTAAGCAGTCACCTGGGGAACCTGAAAGCCACAGTTCTGAACCAGTGGTTCTCAAAGTGTGGTCCCAAGAGCACCAGCAGCAGTAGCGTCTCGTGGGCTGTGTTAGAATGCAAGTTCTCAGGTCTCTCCCCAGCGCGGTACAGAATCAAAAGCTCTGGGAGTAGGGCCGAGCAAGCTGTGTTTGAACAATCTCTCCAGGAGACTCTGATGCCCACAAAAGTTGGCAACCACTATTCTAAGCAAAGTAACCAAAAAGGGAAGTCTCTCAAGATAGAGGAGTCTTGCTCTCCATCTTTTCCCAGTGCCCTCCTGCCAACTCATTCAACCTGGTCAGGAATCACAAGAGGAGCCTCCCCAAGTTGGTACCTGATTGCCAAATGCTGGGTTTTTAGACGCTCCTACCAGCTGCTCGAGGCACTACTTTGCTAACTGGGGCTCCTCTGCCCACCTATTTCCCCAGTTAGCAACTCCTGCCCAACTGCCAAAAAGCCTGCCATGGACATCCTCCGGCTGACATCTCCATGATATACTGCAGGTGCACTTGGTCCCCACAGCCATCTGATGTCCTAATCTCCCACAGGGCTGCACAAACAGCACACACACTCACACACAGAGGTGCACACACATAAAGCCTCATTTTCCACAGCACACATAAACATGTCCCTCCTCTATCACACATGTGGTATCACATATACATAGGCACTCATAGTCAAGTATATGTTGATATCCTTTTATAACGTTCTACTCACACACACACACATACACACACACACACACATACACACACACACACTGAAATCATACATTACCAGTGATCCTCAAATTTGTCTGCATTTTGGCCTCACCTGCAAACTTTAAAAAATACTGATGCCCAGGCCACAACCCACACCAACTGAAACAGGATCTCTGAAATTGGAACCCAAGTATCTGTGTTTTTTAAGGTACCTATGTGGTTCCAAAGTGCAGCCAAAGTTGAAAAGTCCTGTGTTATGCCATAACTACTAGCACGAAGAGGGTCTGAACCTCTTCCAGAAAGAAGACAAGGTCCAGGGAGGAAACTGGAATTCAAAGACTTCCAGAGGTCTCTTCCTGAGAATCCCTTGAATCACAATTATCCAAGCCATGCTTCTAGTGTTTCTTTGTCCACCTGATGCCCATTAGTCGAAGACCACCAGAAACTCACCTCATCAAACTGGCTTTACTGGCCCACTGAGATGGGGGTGATGGCCTGCCATCAAGAACTATGAGGCATCTTAGTAAGAGAGTCTCAGCAGGAACTTATGGTAGGATTTGTTCTGCTGTTATGTGATTTCGGACAGGTGACAAAGGAACAGGGCTTTGCTCTGCAATGGATGTGTCAGGAAATGAGTATGATAATAATTCTACAGTTGGGCATCTTAATGAATCTTATCTAGAGGTTGAGAGGAATGAGGTAGAGCTAAAGCTATAATTGACAAGGAAACAGAAGTCATGCCCAAAGCCAGGAAATAAGGATTCTTGGCCATTTTTTATGGTATCGACAGTGGTCTTGTATTGTGCTCAGAGAGGATTACAGAATGGTCTTGTATTTATCTTGCTCCATTACAAGTGGCCTTGTATGATGTTATGCAACTGTCATTTATGCCACTGTCCATGTTCACCAGAAGAGCACCAAGCACCAGCTGTGAGTGTAAGCCAGCGCCCGAATGTTCAGTGCTGCTTTTCTCTTTCTTATCTCTTCTTCATTCTCCAGGCTGCCTCTGTATTGGCTCTTTGCATTTTAAATGTGCCTTCTTGTTCCTCCGGGAAATAACCCTCACCTTCCCAGCCTTCTCTATAATACATAGCACATACAATATACATAGCACATATAATACATGCTGGGTGTGTAGACAAGGGAACTTTCACATTCTGAAAAGGACACTGGCTTAGATTTGGAATCAGAAAATCCAATTTTCAATTCCCACTTCCTACTTGCTAAGTGCACAACCTTGCAAATGACTCAACTTCTCTGAGCTCACAGGGGGGTTAAAGTCCCGGTCTGCCCCACTGGGTTTCTGGTGGGAATAGAACGAGACAAGTCTGAAGGCACGAGGAGCTGGTAAAGCAGCAGATTCTCACGAGAAGCACAGAGGGTAGGTAATTAGAGTGGAGAGAAGACTGGTTTGACCTGCACCTTGGTCAGGGGTAGGAAAAAACAGTAGGCTTAAAGGTCCTCTGAGGACTCAAGAGTAGGTACAGAAGATGGATTACCAGGTGGAATTCCAGGCACCCCAATGACCCTTCGGTTCCTAGAAATGGGCTTCAAGGATAAGTACTAGATGTTGAACTTGCTTAGAATGCCACGCCATAACATTTTCTGAGTGACTACTTAGGCATTATGATGCAGAAATGGAAAAAAATACACTTTCTTCCCAAAGATACTCATGGTCTATTGGGAGAAAGAGAGACACAAATAAAACACAACTTCAGTTCAGAATAACAACAACAACAACAAACAACAGAACCACTTATAAGGTCCAGTATAGCATAGAGCAGGGAGGAATTAATCCCTATCAGGAGCTGGGGAAGAGTGACAAGGAGATCTTAAGGAAAATTGCATGAAATGGATAATGCTTCAGCTGGGTTTTTGCAGGATGAGTAAGAGCCTGCCAGGCAGAGAGAGGAGGAAGAATCGGGAAAACGGGATCCCTAGCAGAGGAGGCAGCAGGTGCAAAGATACGAGTATGAAATACTCTGATGTATTCTGGTATCTTGAAACACATTCGTAAATAAGTCATCAAGGGGCTATAAAACTGCCCTGTCAACTCTTATATGCCCAGACCATAACAAACCGTCTAGGGCATTGTGTTTACTTATAAATGGACGGAGCAATTAATGAACACTATGGCTGTTTCTATCAGAGATTTCAGCTCCCGTGACAGAATTCCAACCATTTACAAGTATATATCTATGGTGTTGGTTTGGTTTACAGGTATAGTTTCATTATTTTTTCACTCTTCTGGTCCCCTGTGTACAACTCTTTGGAATTATCTATATGGTTAACCGGTTTCAACACTCAAAAGCAGGTTTTCTTAACAAAGATTGCACCCATATTGAGATTTCTTAATATTATTCAATCCTTGGTTGGCTGCTGTCTTCAAATAACTGATTCAGGAAGGGTCTGACCCAACAGCACAAAAGTCCCTCCCCAGGCTCTTTTGAGCCTGGCCTCCAGAAAGTCAGGTTTAGTTAGTTATCTGTAAGATAACAGGCCACCAGAGAGCCCTGGGCTTCTCCCACAGACCTTGATTTTATAGCAGAAACTCCAAAGCAAATTCTAGGAGTAGCTGCCAAGAGAGATTTGGGCTTCACAGACCATGCGAGCAGCCTTCCCCTGGGTGATCAAAACCGAAAGTGATCCGGCCAAATTTACTGGGCGGAGAGGTCATTCTTTTAGGATAGCTACATACAGATTAGAGGAGTGGGTACACTTCTACCAGGTCTCTGGCACCCCTGTTCTGAGGGTGCTGCACGGCCAGCTGCCTAACTAAGCCCTCCTGTTACCCCCACATGTCAGCCATCCCCAGGGCCAGCCAGCCTTGAGGCAAATGAGTCCCCACTGGGGCGAGCCTAAGGCAGTGCTCAAGAATAGAACGTCTCCTCTGGGTGACTGAGGCAATGGTGGAGACACAGATGCCCCCCAAATGTAAAGAGTCCAGATGAAATCATTTTATAAAGTGGAAGCACAACAAAAAAGCAACGCTCTAAAATAACCCATTATTTTATACCCGAATTGAAATTGACATATGAACTAAATAAATTAAGTGTACGTAGACATCTGACTTGTTTATCTGCGTCTCTAGAAACTGGTAGGTTAAAGTTGTCCCCTAAAACTGTATTTAACGATCTCATTAAGAAAACAAAAGTCACTGTATATTCAGGGTTACAGGGATATTTAATACGAGTGCTGTGAAAGAGGATCTGGGGAAGACGCAGGGAGGATCGCGAAGGAGTTAAATTAGTGGCTTTAAGTCCCTGGCCCCATCCCCACGTGCCCCCTACACGGAGGACTCACCACACTTGGAGGAGCTCACATACCTGGCCTCAACTTCTCCTCATGACCTCTCCTCTACCTCTTTCCACAAATACTTCGGTTTCCAAGACTCTGGTTTTTGTTTTTTTTTTTTTTCATTTCACTTTTTACATCGGCAAGATGGAGGTATAATTTATGCATACATAATACATATACATATACAATAAAATGTATTCGTCTTAAGTGTACAGCCTGATGAGTTCAGACAAACGTATGTACCCATATAACCCCCATCCCAATCAAACAGAAAACCCTAAAGAGTGCCCTTTCATGGTCAGGCCTTTCCATCACCCTAGAGTTGCTTCCCTGTTCTAGGATTTATATGAATGGAATCAGTGTGTGCTCCTGTGTCTGGCTTCTCACAGAGTGATGTTTTTGAGATTCGACCGTGTTGCTGCACACACTGGTAGTTTCTTCTTTCTCATGGCTGAGGACTAGACCATATATGAACCACCACTACTCATTTACCCATTCACGGGATGAAAGGCAGTGGCTTTTTCCTGGTTTCGAATGTTACACATAAACTGTCTATGAATCCAAACCCATGCTGCCCGTGTCCAATGCTAGAAAACGGTTATTTCGCGTATCACACCCAGTTGTCTGACGGCCTCCAGGGGCTCCAGGATGGGCAGGAGCACAATGGAATCATCTTTCTTTCTGGTCAACAAACGTGCCTCCCTGCCCCAGATGTGCTGTCCTCGTTCCCCTCAAGAATGTGCTGTTTGACTTTACCCTAAGACACTCCTGCTCCCAAAAAGGATTCCCATCAGCCATGCCCCTGCCCTGAAGATGGAAAACACATATTAGTGAATCAGGTTTTGGTGACCAGGTTAACTTCACCGGTGACAATGACAGTCATGGCGGTGGCACATCTCTGTCGTATCCTTCCCCGAAACCTGTTAACGCCATTCTAACCAGAAGAAGCCCAAACTGAGGGACAGTCTACAGAATACCTGTCCAGTACTCTTGAGAATCGTCAATAAAATAGATAAAGCTTGAAACGCTGTCACTGGACCAGAGGGGACTCAGGAGACATGACAACAAAATGTAATGTGGTCTCCTGGACTGGATGCTGAAACAGGAAAAGGACATGACTGGAAAAACTGGCAAGATCTGAAAAAGGTCTGAAGTTTGGGGGTACCTGGGTGGCTCAGCTGGTCAAGCGTCCAACTCTTGATTTTGGTTCAGGTCATGATCTCACAGTTCAAGGGTCGGAGCCCCACATTGGCCTCTGTGCTAACAGCATGGAGCCTGCTTGCAATTCTTTCTCCCTCTCTCTCTGCCCACCCCCCCCATCAAAAATAAATAAACATTTTAAACATTTTTTTTAAGTCTGGAGTTTGGCCAATAGTCATGCACCCATGTTGGGTTCTTAGTTTTGACCAATGTACCATGATAATGTAGGGTTTTAACAATATAAGAACCTGGGTAAGGGGTATACAGGAATGATCTGTGCCATCTTTGTAAGTTTTCAGCAAATATAAAATTATTCCCCTCACTCCATCAGGTTTTATGAAATGTCAGACATTAACATTCTGAGCACATGAGGGCCAGTAAAGTAATAAGCCTGAGATGCGGCCATCCCAGCTAACCCCACGGTGCCGTCCACCACACCTGCACTTCCTGGGAGAGGCAGGATATCCCCTGTCTGTTTGGACATCGTATTCCACTCCATTTCCCCTTTGTGTAGATGTGCCTGGGATTTATGATTATTAAACTGCTGTCTGGTTGATAGAGCCAAAAATCCTATCTCGGCTTTTCTGTACAGACTGGCCGATGAAACGCCCAAACCAAGGACAGAGAGGCAGGTCTAAGCATAGACGTGTTGTAATGCACGTTTAAACTGAACTAACACCAGGAAGAAGATAAAGCCCGAGGGGCACACATACCAGCCAAAGCTCTTTGGGCAGCAATACACCATCTACTGCCCTGACTTTTCCATCATTTTCTCTCTTCCCCTGGAAAGCAAAACACCCCAGTGTGGGCGAGGCGGCCGTTTTATAAACCCTGCGCTGGGCTCTAGTTTTATTTCCCAGGGTTAACGATCTAAATAAATCTGCCCTGCCTTACCTCTGCTAAGCTGCTTAAGAAACGATGCTTTATAGTCAACATAGATCAGATCGGTACTTTCTCCCTTTGAAACTTGCCATCGGTAGAAGTTCTCACTCTACCTAATGAACCAATATTAGTTTAACTACATGTTGTTAATTAAAAGCAGAGTTTTATGCAAGCTTTTTTTTTCCTAGTTGGAAAAAAAGGAATATTGTACTTGCAAAGCCCCCAAAACAGAGTAATAGTTCTAGAATTTATAGGCCTCCCTTAATGGATATGGTGAAATATCTTTTAAGGGTGTCCTTCCCTTAGGGATTTCATTCTCTTTCCCAGCAAGATCTGACCACAGATAACTTTCTATAGCCTGGGCCATTTAGCTTTCATGTGTGCGAGAAAATCTTTCATCCTGGGTTCTCAACTGTTTTTTTATCCCAAATCATTTTCTTGGTAAGTCAGTATGAATGTGTGCTCAAGAAAACAAAGGCCATGTCTCCTGGTGGTTCCAGCCAAAGATCTAGGGAAGTGTCTTCATTTGCATTCCTCTAGAAGTAAACCCTAAAATTAAGAATTCAAGTGCAGACGATTTATTAGGAGGTGATCCAAGGACACGAGTAGGGTGAAGAGAAGCGAGACAAGGAAGGGAAGGAAACCAGTATAAAATGGATGTTACCAGGTAAGCTACCACTGTGGGCAACTGGGGCTTAGCCATACTGGCATGCTCTGGGACCAGGGTGGAATATGCACTGCTGAGTCATCCAAAAGGGCTGGAAATTGTTCTCCAACTTTCGACTGTCATAGGTTGGTGTCTACTCCTGAGCAGTGTTAACTTCCCACTCCTTCCAGCTTCCCACGAGCCTGGGCAAAGTAGGCTCCAGTGACCACAGAGACCCTTCAAGCAAAGAGACAGAGGTGCTAGCATTTGGAAGCTAGGAGTCTCCACAGAAATGGTCAGAGCTGTAGGCACGTGGGTGGGGCACCAGTAGCACCTGCAAAAACAGTGGGTCAAAGCAAAGATGGAGATGGAGCCCCGCCTTCCAGCCCTCTAGCCATGTTGTGTAAATCCCATTTCTGCCTTTGGTAGCAAGAGAAGAGTCGGCCACATTTTCAAAAATGGCAGGTGGCTAGTCCGGCTCCAAAAACTGCTAGGTGGAACTCAGTGTGAAGCACTGTGGCTTCCATTTCTCTCTTCGTGTGATCCTTGGAAATGGCACAGTAGAAAGATGACTGAGCCAAAGTCTGATTCTGCCAGTAATGGTAGCCTTGGGAAAGCCACTTAACCTCTCTAAAACTCAGTTTTCTCCATCTGTGAAGTAGAGATAATAAGAAATACCTCATTCATACTTGAGTGGAAGCTACTTATCTCAAGTATATAACTGAGAAAACTAGGGAATCCAGTGTTCCTGAGATAATCACATGAGACAATATATTCATAGGGTAAACAGCAGCCTATAAAGATAAGGTAGTGTTAATAAGAATTTCTTAAGAGAGGCACCTGGGTGACTCAGTTGGTTAAGCAATCAACTTCAGCTCAGGTCATGATCTCATGGGTTGTGAGTTCGAGCCCCACATCGAGCTCTCTGCTGTCAGCACAGAGCCCACTTTGAATCCTCTGTCCTCCCCTCTCTCTCTCTCTGCCCCTCCCCTGCTTGCACGTACTTGCACATGTGTGCATCTTTGCTTGCTCTCTCTCTCAAAAAGAAATAAACATTAAAAAAATTTTTAAAGAACTTAGTAAGAGAAGACTTTTGGAAACAGCCTTTTGCAATGTGGCATCCCAAGGCTGTCATAGGGCTATTAAGAGTATTGTTATCAATGTATGAAAATGGACACTAGTTGTAAGAGATTGTAAGAAACATAAAAACCAAATGCAACCCATTGTTCTTGTTTGGATCCTGGTTTTAAAAAAACAGTTATACAATACAAATGAGATAATTGTAGGAATCTGAATATGAACCAACTTAATAGATGATATTAAAGAATTATTAATTTTGTTAGGTGTGATCATGGTATGGTGGTTACATAGGAAAATGATCTTATTCTTTGGAGACGTAGAGTCGCCTACTTAGGGGCAAAGTGTTATGTGCCTGTATTTATTTCCAAATGACTGAGTAAAATATGGCAAAATACTAACAAATGCTAGGGGGTAGCTAAATGGATATCTAATATACTGTCATTTCTTCTTTTCTGTATGTTTGAAAAGCTTCATAATAAAAACTTCCCAATGTTTTTAAAGAGTTTTTAAATAAACATTTCAAACATCAGAAAACTATATAGCGTACTTGGGATTTATCTGTGTTGTTACAGCAAACCTTAGTTCATTTATCCTTTAATTGAAATTTTTATTGAGATCATTGTAGATTCAAACAACACAGAGAGTCCCCATGGACACTATGCTCAATCTCCCCCAATGGTAATATTTTGCAAAACTATAGTATAATAGGGGTGCCTGGGTGGCTCAGTAGTCGGTGAAGCGTCCAACTTTGGTTCAAGTCATGATCTCATGGTTCGTGGGTTTGATCCTCACGTCTGGCTCTATACTGACAGCTCGAGCCTGGAGCCTGCTTCAGAATCTGTGTCTCTGTCTCTCTCTGCCCCTACCGTGCTTGTGCGTGCTCTCTCTCTCTTTCTCTCATTCTTGCTCTCAAAAATAAATAATTTTAATTAAAAAATTTAAAAAAACCTATAGTATAACATAACCAGGTATTTATAGCAATGACATCTACTGATCTTACTCAGATTTCTCCATTATTTAACTATGCCCATTTGTATCCAAATGTATTATATGTGTAGGTACCTGTATCCACCATCACATCAAGATCCAGAACATTTCCATCACCCCAGGGATCCCTCATGTTGGCCTTTTATAAGTCTACGCACCTTGCTCCTCACCCCCAGCCCCTCCTCATCTCTAAGTCTTGGCCCCTCCTTGTCTTAAATTATGTCTTTTTGGAAAAGTTAGATAAACAGACTCATATGATACGTAACCTACAACATCAACATGTAGTGATAAGTAACACTAAACTAGGAACCACAAGGCCTGGGTTTGAGCCCGAGTTCTGCTACTAGGTAAATATATTTCTTGGGTATATACCAATTTATCTTACCCTCTGTTTCTTCAGCTGTAAAACCAAGTGCCTTCAAGGGTATAAGGCGTGGCCCAGGAGAGAAGAGGGTGCCCTTGGTGAGAACTGTGGCCCCTGGAGCTCTGCAAAGCACAACTAAACGCAAGACCTTGCCTCCAGGTTGCCATATTCCCTCATTTTAAATGGATATGTTGGCATTTGGGTGTTTCCTCCATTTCTGCGAGCCTGATGGAATCAAGTTCTCTCCTCAATACCTGAGGAAAATTCTGCTCTCCGGTGTGGATGTAGAAAGTTTCTAGGCCTGGGAGGTCCTGGATCATGCATGATAAATCTATCCCCAAAATAAAAGCCACCTTGTGAGGCCTCTTGCCAGACAAACTATGCCGGTGACACCCTGACTTTACTGCCAACTTCTCTTACACTTATGACATGGTCCAACCTTTTCAGGGTCTGCATGTCACCTGTAAAAAGAGGATATGCAGCAGCTGGAAAGCCATGTCACCAGAATAGGATGGATGACTGCAGGAACAGGGTGCTTTGCACTCTTAGCGTTTAAATACGTGACACAGTGCACCTCTCTTCAGCCAAAGTGTGATTCCAATGTCGTTTAATTTATGTTCAATTATTTATTCTGCTGTAATGCCTTCTCCAATTACTAATAGATAATTGCAAAAGAGGAAATGAAAACCAACATGCCGGGCTAATGTGAGATCATTTTATGGGCAAATTCCTGGCTTGGAAACACTGGCTGAAATGGGGCACAGGTGATTTAATACAATGAAATCAAGGAGACAGGGCCCCCTTTAATTAGCTCCTTAACTTATTTAATGACGCATCGTGGATCCTGAAAGCTGTTATTGTTTAAGAGCTTAATGTGCCATACAATTCAGGGAAAGCAGCCTGGGAAGGGAAAAGGCAAAATGCTGACTTCCGACCCAAGTTCCCAGTGCACCGTGCACAGCACCACCAGCGGGCCCAGTGATGGGTAATTTGCTTTCCCTCTCCCCTCTGTGCATCACGTAGCAGTGAAAAGAGCCTTTTAGTAACTTCGTGCTGCCAATAGCCTCAAAAGTCTACTTTCACACCCTGCTATTACATGTGTTTGTACTTCTTGCTCAGTACATTCATAATCAACAAGGTAGAACTCACTTTTCCCTCTGAAGTTATCCTTCATCTTGGGTAAAGATCAGAGCCCAAAAGAGATGAGCAAGAAACATAATCATTTTTCTAAGACTGAACTTTCCATTTCCAGAGTTCATGTCACGGGGAAGGTCTGAGGAACTTTCGGGGTTCTCCTTCCCTTGGGGTTACCTCTAAGCACGCGTGGCTTCACCTCTCCATGGAGGGCCAACCTGTTTCTCGCCCTGGCTTTCTGGGAGACAGCCCAGGGATAAAACTGGCAGGGATAAAACTGGAGGCCTCCTGTCAGAACAGCATACATTGTAGGACAGCCGTCCCTGGACTCGGGCTTTCAGTTTCCTCTTCTCTCTGAGGCTGCTTCTGTTGCTAACAGCTAGCTCCCCGCTCCTTATATTTTTTTGAGTTCAGCTTCTCCTTGTATTCCTTCTCTCATTCAAGTCAGGCACCTTTTGGTGGCCTTCTCCACATAAATCAAAACATCGGGGATCAGAGATCACAGAATTCGAAACTTGGAAGAGAACATGGAAATAACCTGACATTACTCCCTGCCCGTTACAGTGCAGTTAGTCAGAAGTGGGTGTAGAGTAGGACCACAAAAGAATGGCATGAGAGAACTTTCTGAGGCGATGGAATCGTCCTGTACCCTGATGGTGGTGGTGGTTATAAGAATATATACTTGCGTTAGAGTTCATAGAACCTATACACACATTACTTTTACTATATGATAGCTTTAAAGAAAAAAAGACAAAATTAACCTCAAAAATATAGAAATAGCAAGTTTGAGGGTTGGGATCCAAATCTTGGTCTCCTGACCCCAAAAAACCACTCTCCAAAATAACTACAACTTGGCTGAAAAGGCAGGTCAGATGGCAGGGACACTTCTATATGTGTGACATGAAATGCGGCATAGGTGGTATAATACAATTATATATACAGTACAGCACACAGTGATGTGTGTGTCTGTGTGTATCTCCCATCTTGACCTGCTTTGTATATATATCATATATAGTCTTCTCCCAAAAGCTTAGCACAATGCCGGATATGCAGTGGACACCCAAGAAAAATTTGCCGAATGAAAATGAATTAGCAATTTGCATACAGGAAACATCCTGAAAGAATGCACGTAAGATGCCAGTTACACAAGTAGAGACAGCTTGAACTTCCAGCCTCCAGTGCTCTATCTGCCAACTCGCTCGATGCCCCTGCCAGGTGGGGGGTTTGGCTAATCATGTGTGCTCAGACAAAGTCAGTGCTAATGGAAGCTATCATTTTTCCGCTCACAGTGGTTTTTACTCTAGCCTGTCCCTTGAGCCCCTGGCACATATATGACCTGTAGTTTCAAGAGCCCGACTTCAATGTTTTCTAGGCACCCGAAATCCCACATGGCCAAAAGGGTGCCTATCTCCCAGATGAAACTCCAAGCAAAAGCCACGTGTCTCTATCCCATCTCAATAAACAGCACCATCCTGCCTCCAGCTACTTAAGACAAAAATTAAAAGAACACTCCGTATTCCTTCCACTCCCTCATCCTCCCCTGGCCAATCTACCTGTTCCATCAACCCCATCATCCTATCTCTGCTCTCACTTCATCCCTCCCCTCCTGGTCATCATCTCTTGCCTGGAAAACTGCTAGAGTCTTTGTGTGGACCTCCCAGCTTTCACACCTGCACTGCTGTGGGCCACTCTCTGTAGGATGAACTGGTCTTTTAAATTAAAATCACGTCATGCCAGCAAAAACTAGAGAGCTTCCTTTCGTGTTCAGAATACACTCCAGCGGGAGGCCCTCTGCTGTCTGACCCCTGCCCTCTTTCCTATCCCATCTCCCTGCACTGTCCTTTTCACTCATACTCCAGCTACTTTTGCCCTTGAACTCTGGATTGAATATGCCGATCTCATTCCTCACTGTTCCTCACCTTAGATTTGAACTCTTCAGATAAGACTTCTTTAACCACCCAACCCGAAAGAGCCTCTTTTAAGGTGAAGACTATTTATTATTTTCATCACAGAACCAGATCTTTTTATTTGTAAAAATAAGCTGCCCATTGGTCCTCCTCTGGAATAGAACTCCCATACCATGGAGTTCTTTTCCGTGCTATTCTCTGCGACAGCTGCACGCCAAGGACGGTGCACATAGGAGGCACGCAGCAAATGTTTGATGAACAATTAATTGGAAAAGAAATGCAGGCAACGCATGCCAAAAAAAAACCAAATAAATAAATAAAATAATCGGGATATCCTCAGAGCAATTCTCAAAGCCTGCATAAACTGGCTGACATATTCCAGAGGACACACTTAAAGGAACAATCACTAAGGCACAAAGACTTCAGTGAAAAACTACAGCCCAGGGGCAAGAATGCCCTTCTCTTTTTATGCTGAGACTTCAACACTCAACACTTCGGAGGTTCTTCCCTCGCCAGTAGAGCACTTTCTCCCAGGGTAAAGAGCAGGGCATGGACTCAGGGAATGAATTAGTATGTTTATTAGGCCACATCCCCAAAGACAGACCACTTGTCTCATCAAAGTTACAACTGTCTCCAAAGCATGGAAAAGGCTCTCCAATCAGCAATTTACACGGGCAAACTTAACATATTGTACGATGTTGATTTATGGTGACAATTAAGAACGTATTACCAAAGTCTATTTCGCCATTAACATCCCTGGGGACAGGATAAGTTTTAAATCTTCCGGCTGCTTCTTCCCTAAAGGCTGGGATCTTGGCTAAGGATTTAGAGATTATAAATTTAACAAAGGATGAAAACTGCAAGAGGAGCGTCTTGAACAGCAAATAATGAGTTTAACCAGTGTCTCAAGTTCTCAGCAAGATTTATAATGCTTCCCTGCCTAAGGCCAAGGAATCTTTTATTCTGAAGTTTATAGGGCTCTCACTTGCTGTTTTAGATCCAGATGTGAGAGTCTGGCCCTGGGACAGATTCTTTATAGAAGTCAGTGGTCATTGTTTCAGCAAAACTCTCCTTCTGAGGACCATTCTGGAGAATAGTATAGTGACCAGGAGGCAACAGCTGTCACATGTAAAGACCAAACTAGGCACCATGGCTTGAACAAGTAACTTGACATAGTGACAGACCACTGAACTGCACACTCATCTGACCAGAAAGCCTAGTGGCTAGACATCCAACAATCCAGATTTTAAGAACTCTGGGGCTAACCGGTTTCATGATGACAGAGGTTGAATTTTCACCTCTGGTGAGGCAAGGTCACCTTTGGGGTCGCCCATCACAGTAAAAGAATACTAGCAAGAGCCAATCAGCTACTAGCTACTTAAGATTTAACTGACAGGGCTTGAAAGTCAACCAGCCATACTTAGGTTAAATTTTCTCAAAGTACAACCCTTATTTCACCTCTATAGGAGATGACCACCTCCATCAGGATTACCTGGTGTGCGTTTAATGGAAGAATAAACTGCTACACCAGGCTTGCAAAACCTGGGGCTGAGGTCTAGAAATCTCCATTGTTAATATGCTCTATAGATTATTCCTATACACACTAAATTTTAGAAGTCGCGGATCAAGCTTTTTGGGATGGATGAGAACAGACCTCTCAAAACACTTACTGCAGGCAGAACTCTTAGAAGCGACTAGAAAGTACTTCTCTTTGCCTTTGGCTATTTACCTCTGAAAATGCAGCCATCATGAGAGCCTCATAGAAAGACAGGGAGGTGAGATTCCTGAAGAACATTCATTTCTTCTGAGACATTGACCCTCCATTGGATCACCCACTAGCATAACAATATTTCTATACAGTCCTGCCCAATTTTCCCTTTAAATATGTATCTGTGGAATATGTGGCACTCCACAAGGAGTTAGAATATTTTTAAAGACTAGAATAACTTGAGAACTGGAGTCATGAATACCCATTAGAAAAATTTCAGGTACCATGAAGGCTATCATAGACAATACCTTATCCCCTCCCTTACTCTGTCCCAAGACAGAGTCACATAAAGGTTGGCTTGCATGACCATATACTGGGTACTAGAACCTATCACATTCTGTGAGTCCAAATTCTCAATGCTGTCTGGTCATGAGATTTTCAAAACATAGCGTTTGACCGAAAGAGAGAATCATCCACCAAATGCAATGTGTATTATTTACACACGCACGCATGCACACACGCGCACACACACACACACAGGACTAGGAAATGTATTGTTCTGCTCGGCAGGGGCTGGCAGAAGGTGGTGGGTACAGAGTCCATCCATTCTGATCACCAGAATCTTAACTACAATAATCAATAAGTATCTAGAAATACCAGATAGCCATCTATAATAACATTAAGTATTTCTCTTACAAAATAAATTTTCATAACATGAACTGGATATGATATGGTATAATAGAATAATGATCATGATAACTAACATTTATTGGGAACTTACTTTGTGTTCAAGAATTTTATATACATTGTGAGTGATTCTTATCACAATGCTGAATTCAGTAATGTTTTATCTCCATTTTATGGATGAGAGAACGAAAAATTTAAGTCATATTCCAAGGCTACACGGCAGAGCAATAAGCTGGGATCTGAATCCATCCAGCCTGACTGCAGAGGCAACTTTTTCAGGAAAAGCTGGATAATAAGAGTTTTAGGCTTTGCAGGCCATAAGACCGTGGTCAACTCCACCACCACGGCCTCAGAGCAGCCATACGACAAGAGGTGGCTATGAGCATGGCTGTGTACCAATAAAACTTTACTTATAGACACTGAAATTTCAACTTCCTATAATTTTCGCACATCATGAAATATTATTTTTTGTTTTTTTCCCAACCATTTAAAATGTAAAAACCATTCTTATGATTGATACAAAAATGGGTGATGGCCTAGATTTGGCCAGCAGACCACAATTTGCAGACCCTTGCTCTATGCCACTTTCTAGTCATGATACCTTGGGCAGGTTTCTCAATATCTCAGCTTCTTATGCTTAATCACTAGGCTAATGATACATTGATTGACAGCATACCGTAAGTCATTTGCTCACTCACGTGTTCATGTTTTCATTTAACAGATATTTATTGGACCGTAATAATTTATTGGACCATAATAACTGGGCTACATGCTGAAGATGCTAGATCCAGCCTCACCCCTCAGTGAGCTTATATTTCAGCGGTAGGAACAGATGGATAAGCGAGTGTTCTCTGTGACAAGTATCTGATAGCAAAGGAGAGAGTGCTATGGGATAACAAACCCTGGAATAAGGAACTCGGAATGTCTCAAAGGCATTATAAGAAAAGTAAGAGACTTTTGGGACACAGGTAGTTCCATACAGAAGGGGCCCTAACTCAGACTGTCATTCATTCTACTCTGGTTTGGCCCCCCCTGGGAGACTGATGGAATATCTGAATCACAGAACGCAGGCCATTGCTCTAAGTCCTTGACCAAAGATGTATTTGTTTTGCACTATTGTGTAACACATTACCATACATTTAGTTGCTTAAAATAACACACATTTCCTGTCTCACAGTTTCCATGGGTCAGGAGTCTGGACATGGCTTAGCTGCCTCCTCTGATCAGGGCGGCACAGGCTGAAATCGAGGTATCAGCTGGGTCACGTCCTCATCTAGAGGTTTTACTGGAGAAGAACTGGCTTCTGAGTTCATTCATATTGTTGGCAGAATTCATTGTCTTGTGGCTGTGGAACTCGGGGTGGCTTGCCTCTTCGAGGCTAGCAGGAGTGACAATGATTCTTTTTAGCCTTTATACAAATATAAAATACATACATAGAAACAATTCTCACCCTTGCCATATAACATAGCTTAATCAAAGAAGTGACACCTCATCCATCACCTTTGCCATATTCTGTTGGCTAGAAGCGAATTGCAGGTCCTTCCATCCTGAAGGGGAAAGGATCATCAATGGCATTATACCAGAAGTCAGAGGTCATGGGCGCCATCTTGGGATTCTGCTACTGGAAAAGACTTCCGGCACAGAGGACTGATACGGTGCCTGGGTCACATGGTCTCTATGCTAAAAGAGCTTAGCACACTGTCCGGCACAGAGGGCGCTTGTTACTATCCTTATCATTTGCCACTATCATCATGAAGAAGGTTCCACCCATGTTTCATCCCACTCAGAGCATTGTTCATTTCTCCAAGGTGATCTGGGAGATCTCTGTGCAGAGAGCAACTTCTCTTTCTCTCCAGGGACTTCCACGTAGCACACTGAATCCACATTCCCTTTGATGTCTTGGAATCTTTGAGCTGACCTAAGGCTCTGTGCCATATCATCGTCTAGGTAGAAATGCTTCTGTCAGAGACGGGTTATGTCGACTCTTGCCGACAGCCTCTGAGCTCCCAAATTCCAAATACTAATTTTCTTTGTCTCCACAAATTCATTTCACAATCTTTTGTTGCGTGCCCACTGCATGTCAGGTGGTGTGTTTTCTCCTTCTTGGTAGGTTTGCTCCAACTCATATTCCCAGAATTTTCTGTCATTTTGACTGTTTTAATTTGTATTCAGGGTCACTTTCCCCCCATTCTATTTAAAATGGAGTCCATTTTTTACAAGCAGTATTTAAGGTTTGGGGTATCAGAGAAATCGCTCACCTCACTGACTATCTCTCCTACAGCACAGGAGTGCATCTAACTAAGCTTTTCCCGCTCTCCCTCTTTATTCCCTACCACCTTTCCCTGCCATTGAGATTCAGCGTTGCTCTGTGCCCCTTCTCTCTTACCATCAGCTCTCGAAAATAAAAGAAAAGGTAAAAAAAAGAAAAAACCTTGGTATTTCAGTGGAGTATCTTTTATTTCTTTGTGTGTGTGTGTGTGTGTGTGTGTGTGTGTGTGTGAGTGCGCGCACGCGTGCACGCCTCTGGTTTCCCAGGAATACTTTCTGATTCAAGTGACTGTTACTATATCATTAGTAATAACAATAATAGGAATATTGATGATATTAATAAAAACTGATATTGCTAGGGCTCTAATTATGTCCCAGGATCTGTTCTAAGACCTTTCTGCATATATAATAATACCTGTAAAGCTTCTACATTACACCAGGTCCGTGCTAAGCCCTGCATGTAGAACGGGTTACCTAAACCAGCCCCACTCTTTTGCTCTCAGCACCTACTCTCTGTTGAGCACTGAACCACGAGATTGCCAATATTCAATCATTTTTTTCATTTACAAGAATGGCAATTTCATATGGTTCAACCTAATAACAGGGATTTGTACTGAATGATTACACAGGCAGAAGTACAATTATAATCTAAGAGCCATGCAGGAAAAACTCGGGGTTCTATGTAACACTAAAACAGGGGAAACTGACTAAATCTAGGTTTTAGGATGGTGTTAGGAAGATGCTTCTTCTCCAGCCGTATGTTGCTTCCCAAGCAGGGAGAATTCCATTAATGCAACAGTCCTGCCCTCCCTGCACCCTCCTCCACTGGTGAGTTCCACGGTGAGGACTGTTACTGATCCCCCTCCTTATCCTTCCTCTTAGCAGTCCATCTCCACAGAAACATCTACTTTGTTTGCTCCTCCATGCTTATGTTTTTCTTTTAATTGTGGCAAAATACACACGCCGTAAAATTTCCCATGTTCCCCATGTTACATGCACAATTCAGGGGCACTGGGCACTTTTCACAGTATTGAGCAGCCATCACCACGGTCTGTCTCTAGATCTTTTCTCATCTTCCCAAACTGAAACTCTATTTCCCCCATTTTAACTTCTCCCAGGCCTTGACGGCAGCCTCTACTTCCAGCCCAGTCTCTATGACTTTGACTACTTTAGATACCTCATATCAGTGGAATTATACAGTATTTGTCTTTTTGTGACTGCCTTACTGCATTTACCATAACATCGAGGTCCATCCATCTTGTAGCATACGTCAGAATTTCCTTCCTTGTTAAGGCTGAACACTGTGCCATTGTGTGCATATACCACAGTTTCTTTATCTAGTTATTCATCCATCAATGGACACTTGGGTTGTTTCTCCCTTTTGGCTAATCTGAAAAATGCTGCCGTGCACATGGGTATACAAATACCTGTTCAAGTTCCCACTTTCAACTCTTTGGGGTATATACCCATAAGCAGAACTGCTGGACCAACTGGCAATTGCGTCTTTAATCTTTGAGAACCTACCATGCTGTTTTCCACGGCAGCAGCGCCCTTTTAAAACCCCACCAGCGACGCACAAGGGTTCCAACTGTTCCACACCCTTGCCAATATTTACTCTCTTTTTTGATAAGAGCCATCCTCATGGGTGTCAAATGGTATCTCACTGTGGTTTAGATTTGTTTTTCCTAATGATGAAAGACGTTAGACATCTCTGCATGTGCTTATTGGCCAATCGTGTGTCTTCTTTGGAAAGATGTCTACTCAACTCCATTGCCCATTTTGTAATCAAGTTGCTTGTTGTTGTATCTATCGTAGGAGTTCTTCACATATTCTCTGTTAACCCAGGGTGCCTGGGTGGCTCGGATGGTTAAGCGCCCGACTTTTGATCTCAGTTCAGGTCACAATCTCACGTTCTTGAGTTTGAGCCCTGAATCGGGCTGTGCGCTGACAGGGTGGAGCATGGTTCAGATTCTCTCTCTCTCTGCCCCGCCCCTCCTTATGTGCGGGCACGCTGGCTCTCTCTCCCTCTCAAAATAAATAAATAAACTTAAAATAAATAAGTATTAACCCTTTATCAGACATAAGTTTTGCAAAAATTTTCTCCCATTCTATACAGAGCCTTTTCACTGTTTTGATGGTGTCCTTTGATGCACAGGTTACAAATTTTGATACAGTTCAATTTATGTGTATTTCGTTTTGCAGCCTGTGCTTTCAGTGTCATATTATGCTTTAGTTTTACAGATGCAGGCCCACCACTGGGGCTCTCATGAGGACCAGTGCTGCTGGTGAGGGCAGTTAATTCTCGGGTTGGTGTTAAGAATCACACTTATCCACTGAAATGAGCCTTGTTTCCCGATATCAGCTTTTCTAGTTCAACAAAGAGATATTTTGACCTCCATCAGAATTACTCCTTGCCTTTTTCTTAATTTGCTTGGCACTAATTTATGCCTTTCTCCCAATACCGAAAGGACGTAAAAGAATGTAATTTTAGGATGACATCTGAAGGAAGCACAGAAGTTAATTAATTAAAGGGAAAAGAGAAGCAGAGGGAAGAAAATACACAAATAGAACAAGAGAGAGATGATGTCTTTGAGCAAATGGTGGGGGGGAGGATAAGAGGGGCTGGAAAAAGTGGAGAGAAGAGAGTAAAGGGAACAGAAGAAAAGATGAAGTTCCAGCCAGAAGCACAGCTGGAGCCCCACATCATCCGGATCTTGGAGGATATTGTGTCCGCCTTGACCACAAAGAGTTCAGTGGTTTTCCGTGATCCCTAAAGGTTTGCACTCACTGTTTACCCTTAGTCTTGGGTATGAATAACGGAATCATTAGATTTCTCCCAGAAGTTGAGGATTGAATAAGACAGATAAGCATATCACTTTGCTGCCACCAAAGCCTTAGGTCAAAAATGCTTTAATTGGATAAGGAAACTCCCTTATGCCAAAAAGGGTGGGGAAAAAAAAAAAAGAAGAGAAACACAGAAAAGAGACAACACAAATTAAACTACCATAAAAAAAAAAAAAAGTGCTTGCATGGAGTGGGAAGGAAGAAGGCATCAAAATTCTTGCCCTTCTAAAACTGTCCATAAATTTAAGTGAACTCCCCAAAATGTATTTGGCCATTAGAAATATAAACACTTTCCCCTAGTCTTTGGCAAGGGGTTATAGCAGATGAATTAGGAAGATTTTTTTTTTTTTAATTTTTAAGTAATCTCTACGCCCAACATGGGGCTGGACCCTACAACTCTGGATCAAGCATTCCATGCTCTACCTACAAAGTCAGCCAGGCGCCCTAATGAATTAGGAAGCTCTTAATAAAAAATACTTCCCTCGGAGGTCTTCAATCAACCCACAGCACTCAGGGCTACATGGAGGTACATCATTGCATTTAATACTTACAACTTCTCTAGGAGGATGGGTACCCCCATTATCCTCGTTCTGCAGATGAAAACACCAAGGGCTTAAAGAAGTAAAGCTAATTCCCCACAGTCGTCACACTGTTCCATAGTAAAATGATTAAAAATCAGTTTTGTCTGATGCCAGAATTCACATTTCTACTCATTGTAACAAAGCCTTATGTGCATACATTCTATTCCAGAGACGAGAGGAGGCAGCTTTGGCCAGCTTCGGTTAAAGACTCTTCCCTAAGTGTGAGATTTTCACATTGGTTTGCCCCTTTGTTCAGCTACCTCCAGACCCTGACAACAGACCTCCAGAGTCTGTACAAAGTTCTACTGAGTGACTGGGAACCTGGAGGGAGAAAAAGGGAAGATGGACCAACTGAGAAGAAGGATCTGTGGGAAGAAAGAAGACTGGCAATGGAAGGAAGGAGAAGGGGAGCCATCTCCTCCCCAAAAGAGCATCTATTTTAACGAAACTTGGTTGGCCCAAATTCTTTGTCATCTAGACAGTAGCTTCTTCCACCCAAAAACCCAAAAGCAAAATTAAAGACAGATTAAAAAATAAGATTAGTTCTTTCTCATTCATTCACTTTTGACATTAATTTATGGAGCACCTTTTGTGTGCCAGGCACTGTTTTAGGCATTCGGGATAGATCAGGGGGCCAGATAAGAATCCCTTCCCATGTAATGTCCTAGTTAAGAGAAAGAGACAATAACCAATAACCAAAATAAACAGAGTGGATGCGAACAGTCTGAAATAGTCTTTCTTACCCCTCTACCACTTCAAATCTGGTCATTGTAATAGCACTTACAGAATGTCTACTCTGTGAAAGACTCGATTTTAGATGTCAATCTCATGTAATTCACTTGGGTAAATCTATGATGTGGACACTATTATAATCCCCACTTTACAGATGGGTAAGCATAAGCTTAAATCAGAATCTGTCTAAAGGCCAACAACTAGGGAGTGGCAGATCCTAGACTTGACCCCAAGTAGCCTGATTCCAGAATCTGTGCTCTAAGCACTAGACAGACCACCTCCTAGGATTAGGTTCCAGGTTATAAACAACAGAAACGGACTCTATGTAACTTAAACAGAAAAGGGCTTATCAGAAGGGTACCCAATAGCTTACAAAGTCAAGGAAGAAGGAGAATATTAGACTTTGAAAATGGGAAAGTATCATAGGAAAACACCCAAAATTACAGTTAACATCTCACCCCAGAAGAGTTCAGCAAGAGTGTGTCTATGTCCTCCACAGCTCATGTCATGACGTCAGCAGCTTGAGATTCAAGGTCTTAGGAAGAAGCATGGTACTAAGCTGAGCCTAGTTTAGAGCCCACACTCCTCCAGGAATCATAGAAAGCATGAATCGGGTCTTTCTGCTTCCAGAGCAGAAGCAGTGTCCAGGCACGTCTCCAGACAGTCTGCAGCCGACTCCCTACACACCGCAAGGGGGAGTACCGTCTTCACGAGTTTCCACCATACTGGTGTGCCACCTGCCCTATTATCTG
>PITB01015521.1:0-42623 GCA_004024585.1 Paradoxurus hermaphroditus | reverse complement strand
TTCCTCCTGCCCTCCCTTCTTTCCACAGTGTTGCTTCGCTCTCTCCAGCGCACTTGGCGAGCTGGAGAGGGGAGAGGGATCCTGCGAGCTGGAACAGGGCAGCGACTCCGGAGCCGCCGGCCGAGGCGAGGCGCGGACAGACCGACTCTCCCCAGCTCTCTGCCGCCCCCTTCCGTAGGCGGCCGGACCTGCGCCCAGCCCTTGCTCCCGCTTGTCCTCCCGCGCCCGGCCAGGCGCGCTCCTCCTCCACCGGCCCCTCGCCGCCCTGCGCGCTGGAAGAGAACGCGTGCTGAGCAGAGCGCAGTGGACGCGACCGCCGAGCGCCCCGCGCCGCTCCCTGCAGTGCGGCCGGCGGTCCCCGAGAGCAGCCTCGGCAGCTTCGGCCGCGCCTCGAGAGGGGCAGCAGCGGCTCCAGCCGAGCGCGGGCGGGGAGACACGATGCGCTTGTCCTCCGGCTGCTCCTCGGCTGCCTCCTCACCGAGCTGCCTGCCTGGCGCAGGAGCGAGCGGGGCATCCGCAGCCGGCGCAGCTGGGCGGCGTGGTAGTGCTGGCTGGGGGCTGCCTCTCCGGGGCCGCCTCCCGAGAGGCCGGCGAGGGCGCGGGGGTCTCGGACGCGCCCCCGACCCGGGCGCCCGCGCCGGACTTCTGCCGGGGCTACTTCGACGTCATGGGCCAGGGGGACCCGCCGTTCAACAGCAGCTCGGGCGACTTCATCTTCTGCTGAGGGACTTGTGGCTTCCGGTTCTGCACATTGAGAATCGGCGACAGAACCAGAGCACCTGCACCAACTACGACACTCCGCTGTGGCTCAACACTGACAAGCCCCCCGCGCAAGGACGACCCCCCGCACCACCCCACGACGGACAAGTCCAACCTGATCGTTTACATCATGTGCAGGGTGGTGGCCGTCATGGGGCCTTTAGGCATCTTCACCAAGCTGGGGCTGGACAGAGCGCACCGGCCGCAAAGGGAGCTCACGTCCAGGTGGGCCGCCTTCTCCCCGCCCCGCCGCCTCCGCTCCAGGCGCCGCGCTCTCTCCGCTTCCCTTTCCACCTTCCCACGGGGCTTCCCTCTCCCTCCCGCGTCTGCTCTGGGGGAGGTCGCCCGCAAACCAACTTCGGCTCGGAGAGCGGAGAGGGGACGCTGGGCTCTGCACAGGTAAGGATTTGCGCGCTTGTGTGTTTGTGGGGAGAGGTCTCTGCCCCCTTCACCCTCTTGCCGTCCGCTCTGCCTAGGATTGAAACGGATCTGAGACACACACAGCCAGGGAATCTGTGGTCCCGGAGTCTTTGGGGAGGGGTCTACCCCTCGCATTCCGGATCCTAGCTTCTAGGTAAACAGGGCAGGCGGGCCCGAAAGGGAAGGGGGGCGTGTGTGAGGGAGGGACGAGTGTGTGCCGCCTGCAACCCGTTCGGGTCCCGAAAAAGAGGCGAGGGAGGTGGAGAGAGAGGGGAGGGCGAGAACAAAAGCCTTGCCCGGAGCGGCCGCCCCTCTCTCCTTGAGCCGCCAGGTCCCTGGAATTGGGACCTCCGTCGCCTCCCCGCCACCCGGACCCCTCTCCCCTTTCCGCTGTGGCCGCCACTCGCTGCTGGGGGCCAGAGCCTCCGCCGCGCCTGCTGCGCCCGTTGCAGGGGTTGGCGCCGTCTCCCAGGGCGGGAGCCCGCCCCTCGCCCCTCGCCCCTGGCCCCTCGCCCCTCGTCCCCCGCCACCCTGATACGTCAACTTTCCCGGTTGCCTTATTCATTACGCAGGTCCCAGGGCCAGCAAGTCGCAGCAGAGGGGAGAAGGCATTTGGGGATTAATGGAGCTATTTGCCTTTTGCTTTTTATTTTTAAAGTGTTTAAATTGATTCGCACAACCTAGTAACTTTGGAGGCGGAGGACGCAGCCACCAGGACGCAGCCCCCAGACCGCACTGAGGCCAGGGTTAGCGTGAGGTCTGGGCCGGCGGGGTTGAAGAGCGACTGGGGATCTTGGAACAGCTGGAAGGCTGGGCGCTAGCTAGCTGATCTTCTTGCTGAGTGTGGGCAACGGGGTCGCCATGTCCCCCCGCCTTACGCACAGACACACATCCTCCCCACGCACCCGGCGGGCCAGCGGGCACCCATGTGTGCTCGTGTGGATGCATGCGCTCTGTGCGCCTGCCTGAAAAAAAAAATCTGAACAAAGAGACCCACCAAAAATAGGCGAAGGAACATTGCCACCTCACTAGTAATTATTTTCTGTTTATAGGCAGAGTATCCCATGGTATTTTTTTCCAGAGGGGAGGGATTTGGGGCAAGAGGTGAGGAAGTTCCTCTTGGTTTGGGTCAGCAGGGAGGTGTGGGTAGATGTTGGGGTCTTGAGGCACAAAAGTAAGCTTCCAGGGGATTCAGGAAACCCTGACCAACTGAGAGAGTAACACGATGGCCCTGCCCACCTCCTGCACCCCAAGATGCCTGTTGCCAGCCCCACAGGCCTGAGTTTCACTTCCCCGCAGTCCCTGCTGGTCTCTGCAAGTCCACGTAGCTGCCCGGGGTCTGTGTTAAGGTGAAGGAAGAGTACCGAGGCAGGACAGGCCGCGGGTGGGGTGTCACCTTAGTTGGGAGAGTCACCAGGGTTGGTAGACTGCCTTGCAGATTCGGGTTAGTTCCTCTGCTGAAGTAGCCACTGAGCCTTTTCCTTGCAAACCAGCGTTGACAGGAGCCCTCCTGGGTGTTTGGGTGGGGGGTGGAGGAGGGTAGGAAGGGCGGGAGAAGGGGAGGTGGGAAGGTGCCAGCAGAGCTAAGGGTGGGAGGCTCCCTTTGGCCTGAGGTGGGAGAAGGTGCTTTGTACTCCTCAGGCCCTATGTGATCTGGGTGTCCTGTTGAGACAGAGCTTTGCCCCTGACCTGAGGGCCCAGGAGGGACTCCCATTCCTGGCCTGCTGCCTTGCTTCTCTGTGGAGAAAAAGAATTCCTCCAGCTTAGGCGGTTGCAGCCACTTCTGCAGGGACCACGAAAGGGCTGCTTTGGGGTGGAATCTCAGGGCTCCCAGTCCTCTGATAACAGGACACAAGGCTCTCCTGGTACGCGGTTTTGGAATTCCAGAATGCAGTGGAAGTACATTCTCTTGAAGAGAAAGGACAGTTGATTTCTATTGGCAGTTTCTACCCTGTGGTTTTCAACCCTCGTTGCTGTTTAGGACACCTAGAGTGCTTTTTAAAACAAAAGAAAATCTCGTTGCTCAGAGCCCCGCCCTGGACAGTGTAGATCAGAATCTGTAGGGTTGCTGCATCTCTGTCCTTTTGTAAAGCCCTCTAGGCTTCCCAGTGTGTGGCCAATCACTATTATGGAAAAGGGAAGGAACATTTGCCAGGCTCCACTCTAGGGTGTGTGTGTGTGTGTGTGTGCGTGTGTGTGTGTGTGTGTATTCTAGCACATGGGTGTGTAAAATCCTTTAGTGGGCATGACCGACTTAGGAGACAGGTGCTATGAATTCCCACTTATAGATGAGAAAATCACGGCTCAGGTTGGGTGGCTTCTCCAAGGTCACACAGTTCTAACACTGCAGTCCCTAGTCCTCTGATTTCAACTGTGTTTTCAGTTTGAGTGAGCTTTGGGTGGGGGTGGGGGGCTTCCTGAAATGCACATTCTTGTGTTCTGTCCTGAAGGATTCCAGGTCACCAAAGTCTGGGATGAGCCCCAGAAATCCGCACGTAACAGCTCCCTGAATGACTCCTCGTAAGTGGCCTTGATGTTCTTGAGGAAAACCGTTCTTTTTTTTTTAAGTGTTTTTTAAATTTCTTTTAATGTTTATTTTTGAGAGAGAGACAGAGCATGAGTGGGGGAGGGGCAGAGAGAGAGAGGGAGACACAGAATCTGAAGCAGGCTCCAGGCTCTGAGCTGTCAGCCCAGAGCCCGATGTGGGGCTCGAACCCATGAACCGTGAGATCATGACCTGAGCTGAAGTTGGCCGCTTAACCGACAGAGCCACCCAGGTGCCCCGAGGAAGACTGTTCTTGAGTGTGGGGCTATTATACAGTCTTGGGGATGGATGCATTAATCCAATACCACTCTCTTATTTGCATTTGGTTGTGTGTTTCTCCATGTTCTGCTGCTTTGTGTATTTGTGGTGCTGGGGGCTGCCCCAAGGACCGTCCAGATGCATGTTGGACTGTGTATGCAGTTAATCATTTCAAGTCCCAGCCACAGGTCAGGGGGTACCTGGGTGGGCTACACCCAGCCACTTGAGAGCTTCCGGGTGAAATTAACGTCTCGGTCACAGCGTCTTAATTTATTTTGTTTTGGGCTCTGCAGGTCACTGACATGAGGGATTCATTCTCATTTCATCGGAAAGCACCGCCATGTCACCAACTCCTCCTGGTGACCCATGCATTTGTGGCATCCCAGAAGAGGCCTCTGTGATGTCAGTTTTCAGACCCAGAGTCCTGGGAATGTCATCTGCTCCCTTCTGGGCTGACAGGGACCTGAAAAGAGGAGAAGCAATTCCAGGAGCTGTGGGGGTCCCGCCCATGGTGTTGGAAGAACTTCAGAGACCCTCATTCACCAGCCACCGCAGCGTTCCATCCACCCACTACGTATCGGAACAAGTAAGTGACTGCACACAGTGGCCAGCTGTGGTCACCCAACCATGCAGACATGTTTTGTTTGTTCTGCAAGGTATTGCTATTTATGTATCCTTATTTTTTTTTTAAGTCTCTCTCTCTCTCTTTTTTTTTTACCATGAAACATTTTACACGTACAAAATTAAAAAGTCTTTAGGGTTTGTCATTCCCAGTACACCTGTCATTTGGGGCCAGCTCATTCTCGGCAGTGGAGGGCTGTTCTGTGCATTGTAGGGTGTCTGGCAGCATGCTTCGACTCCACCCATTAGGTGCCAGTAGCACCCACCTTACAGCCCAGCTGTGACAGTTAAAAAAAATGTCAGAGCCACATGTCATCCGGGGGTAGAATCACCCCCAGTTGAGAGTTACTAATCTAGGCCACACAATTATTAGTGTTTTTTCCTATTTGCTTTATTACACATTCTATATTTTCATTTTCTCTTTCCCTTTCTACCTCCCTTTCTTTTCCCTTTGTTTCTTGGCTGAAACATTTGGAAAGAACTTGCAGACCTGGCACCTCATCCCTGAATACTTCAGCATGGATTGCCTAAGAGCAAGGACATTCTCCCCACAACACAATCCCAGGGTCACACTCAAGAAGAAGCACAGAAACTCTGTAATACCATCAAATAGCCAATCACGGTAACATTTTCCTGGTCATGCCAAAAATGTCCTCTGGAGCTCGGGCTTCCAAACTCGGATCCAGTCAAGGCTCACTGCATCTGGCTGTGAAAGTTCTTCAGTCTCTGTTATGTACTGTGTTTTCCAACCAACTTAGAACCAAGGAGATTTCACATAGAAATCCAGATTGCTGTCTTCTCTTGAGAAACTGGTAGTTCTGACAACACCGGACATGCATTTTCCCAGGGAGGCTGTTGGTTGCCACCCGGTGGTGACTTCCCTCTTTAGGAAGCTCTCAGATTCGCCTCCGTCTCCACCGCCACCCCAGTGGCTTAGTGCTGGTCCATGCAGTCCATGGAGATGTATGTAGTCAGGCCGACCTCAAGTCAGACGGCTGCAGATTCCATGCAGCCTGGGCGCTGAAGAGTTGTGTGACCTCGGGAAAGCGACTTCACCTCTCTGAGTTTTAGATTCTTGTCTGTAAAATGAGACCATGGTGATCCCTCTGTCCTAGGCTTGTGTGAGGGTTTCACTGAGACTGGGCTTGGGGGGCCTTTAGCATAGGACCTCTTTATGGTCACTACTCAGCAACTTTTACCCCTTGGCCATCACCGTTTTTATTGGAATTTTCTATCCCTTACCTGCCAAAGCGATAAATATTGTAGTCTGAAACTCAGTACCTAGTGACACTAAAAAGATATACTCCATTATATCTTTTTATCTGTGTGACATTGGTCAAGTCTCCTGACTCCTTCAGAGTGAAGCAGCAGAGGGTGACACGTTCAGATTGGAGAGAAGACCCAGGTATGGCCACACTGAATGCCTTGCGAAGTGTGGGCCTGGGTGATAGGAAAGAACCCTTGTCCAGTCTGCTATTTTGCCGTGAGCTTGTGTATAAATTCTCGTTTAATTTCAGGTCCTGCCCCAGTGAGGCAGGCCTTATGACAGCGTGCCGTTTAAGAGGCACAGATTGCTTTCTGTGAGGATGAACAAGGCCCTGGGAGTGGAGGAGTCAGACTTCAAACCCGGACAGTCCGAGGCCCGAGCACAGGTCCTTGACCACTAGGCTGCAGGACCTTTGAGCGGACCCGTGCAGGACTTGCGTGTTCTCGGATCACAGAGAAGTGCTTGCTGTTCTGCAAATGGCAACACGTGCAGCGGGGCCAGTGCAAGGAGCCACTGGAAGATCAGGACCAGGAATGTTTCCTGCATCGGCGCCGGGCAGGGCCAGCACCCTTGGTGGAGGCATTGATGAGCAATGACCTTGGGGGCAGGAATGCATGTTTGAAGCTCCATATACTTGAAGCCAGGGGGGAACACATGTTATTATCTTGCCCACCTTCAAACAGAATCAGAAATCCAAGTGGCAAATCACAGAACACAGTGTCCTGTGTGTTTTTCAAACATGCTTCAGAAGAGCTGGAGTCCCTTTTAAAGAAGTAGCATCAAGTGATCAATTGTCTTCCTTTCTTTTGCCTTTTCTCTCTTCTTCCTGCTTCTTTTTCCTGCCCATGTGTGGTTCCCCTCTGGCTTTGACCAGCTCCCCAGGTTGGAGAAACTGTTGCAGGCACATCTTGTTGGCCACGGAAAAGTCTCTACAAATTCTTTTCCATGGCAGGTTACTTCTCTTTGGGCGATGGAGTCCTGCTATTTTAGCAGTCACCTTCAGTGGGGTGGAATTTACACAATAAAAGACACTCATTTTCAGTTTAAGTATGGTTGGAGGACCTTTGCCTGTACCTGTGTAACCACCACTCCAGAAAGTTACCTCATGCCCCTGGCCCTTGCGTTCTTGGAAAAATAAAAGATGCTTCTGGTACGAGAGGAAATGCTCAGGAATCCTATTCAAGTGTTTAAATGTCAGAACACAGTTTAGACCTTGGCACTCCTGGAAGCTTTGAGGCAAGATGCGGAGGTTCTGAGCTCTGTTTGGGAATGTCGGGGTCTTTTGTTGGCTCGCTGTAATAGGAAAGTAAAGAAGTGCTGTATTCTCCTTTTGTTCCTCAAATACGCCAAGCTCATTGCTGCCTGGGAGGTGTTGTGTTGATTTGGCTCGAATTGTCCTTGGTCAGACCTCACATGCTGGCTGCCTCACCTTTGAGGTCTCCGCTCAAATGTCACCGTCTCTGAGAAGCCCTCCCTGATGACCCAGGCTCAGTTACCACTGACCCCCACCCCCTCCAGTCCATTGCTTGGTGTTACTTGCTTCATTTCACTTTACAGCCTAAAATTAATTTATTAATTTACTGGTTTGCAGGTTGATTATCTGTCTCCTGCATTACTGTCCACAGTAAGGGGTGTAGGAACACCAAATCTCTTCTACTGTTGTATCCTCAGTCTCTAGAACAGTATCTGGCACAGAGGAATTCTGGTTTCTGACATCATAGTTCACAAAAGAAAGTAGCTCCTCATTCATTCATTCATTCATTCATTCTCCCATTCACATATTCACCTAATAGGTTCTTACTGAACACCTATGGCATACCTAGCAGTGTTTTGAGAGCTATAAGAGAATACTGACAGTACAGACACAATCCCTGCACTCAAAGAACTAACAGTCAAGTGGCCCGAGACAGGTAACACACAAGTACCTCTAGAAGGAATTGGACACTAAATTGAGCCTTATGAAATTGCCAATATGCAATCGTCTTTGACCGCAAAAATGGCAATGTTTCAACATAATTGTTCTGGACTGGGACAAGGGGTATCAAGGAAAAGTATGGTTTCTTGAGTAAGGTACCTGTATTTGTTATGGTTCTCCAGAGAAACAAAACCCATAGGAAACCTATCAGGCAGGAAAATTCCCTTTTGCTCAGGAGAGGGTCAGCCTTTTGTTCTGTGCATGCTTTCAACTGATTAGACGGGGCCCACCCGAAGGATGGAGGGCATTCTGTTCAGTCTGTTGAGTGTCACTGTTCATCTCATCCAAACGCACATTCTCAGACGCATCCAGAATGGCGTCTGACCAAATATTTGAGCACCCTGAGGCCCAGCCAAGTGGGCACTTAAAAGTTACCATTATAGTTCTTTAGGAACTTACTCCTCAGAGTGTGTCTTGTGGAGCAGCCTCATTTTCATGACCTGGGAGCTTGAGCGGAAGAACTTACTGAACAGACTCTGCATTTTAACAAGACGTCTCGGCAGTATGAACGCACATCGTTTGAGAGCACCCAAGCTATGTGCTGCGACTGGGTGGCAAATCTTTGGGAATTTGTTTGGTTTACAGCACATAGTCGGGGATTTCCATGATCTTATTCATGAAGCTTTTTGGACATGTATTTTAACATGTTTTTTAGTATGTACCCTAATCCATACAGGTACAGTTATTAGGTACATTATAAAGCATACATAAAAACAAATTTTAAACTGAGCTGAGGGTGCAGGAAATATGATTTTAAAATTTGTTGGTAAGCACGATGACGTCATGTAATCATTACCTAATGTCAAAACATGATGTGTTTTGAGACTGAAACTTACCATTAATAAACAGTCCACATTTTGAATATTTTTCATGAGAGTTTTGATTATTTTTGGCTGACTTTGCTTTGATCTGAAAAGAACATCAATATTATTATTTTTTTTACATTATTTTTAATCTTGTGACAAGCTAGCTGTTGAAGAGAAGGGGAGAGTCAACTCAATTGTTTTCTTGTGCTTCCTCTATCCATATTTTCTTCAGCCTGTGGTTTTGTTATGGGATATGTTTTTAAGCCGTATGTCTGCTTAGTGATGGTCAGCCTCATTAAACGTAGACAATGTATCTGCATATCTCCTTTAGGGGGTCACATAGCTGTAATATGGGCCATGTACCCTAGCAATGATGCTGCTGCCCGTCACCGTTCTTGGTCTGAGCTTCCGGATTCTCACTGCCAATATGGCCATTACCACGTATGGACTATGCAGTGCAGTATGTGTATGGGTGGATGCTGGCATCCATACACATATTGCATCGATTCCTCACTTTAACGACTGAAGACCATACACGGGAGTTCTCGGATTTCCTGTCCTTCTGCCAAATCCTTTATATGATCCGTACAGTGAGTGGACCCTACTTTGCAGACTGCTTTCCCAGGATATGGAGGCCTGTTAGGAACTCTCCTCTCCATCGCACACCCTGGGAAGGGCTGCCCTGGGGAAAAGCATCCTTGGCTTTTGGGCTGGATTTTCAGGAATTTCAGCACTCTGGAGTAGCCCCGGAGATCTGCGGATAGCAGCGCTGACCAAGTTCGTGGTAGCTGTCCCGATAACTTATTTTGCTAACCTCTTGAAGGCCCGAATAATTTGCAATTCTGGGAGACTCCTTAGAGAATCTGGTGAGAGCTACGGCTTCTTGCTCGAGAAAAATGTAAACATAAAATTTCCATTCAGGGGCGCCTGGGTGGCTCAGTCGGTTGAGCGTCCGACTTCGGCTCAGGTCATGATCTCGTGGTCTGTGAGTTCGAGCCCCGCGTTGGGCTCTGTGCTGACAGCTCAGAGCCTGGAGTCTGCTTCACATTCTGTGTTTCCCTCTCTCTCTGCCCCTCCCCCACTCATGCTCTGTCTCTCTCTGTCTCAAAAATAAACATTAAAAAAAAAAAACTTCCATTCAATTCCTGAGGGGTCCAGAGACCCCCTGAAGCTCATGATGAAGAACCTGCTTAGAAGTGAAAAAGGCAAATCAGGTTTGGAGGGCCTGCTTTCCCTTCAACGTTCCCTTTCCTGCATCCCCCTTGAATTTCAGATTCTGCCTACAGCACAGAGTGAAGAAGGAGGCTGAACTTGGGTTTCAGAGTCACTCTGGTTTGTATCTCAGTCCCTGCCATCATGTGCCAGGTGAACTTGAACAGTTTTTTTGTTCCATAAAATAAGTAGGATAATCCTCACCTTGAATGCTCCCTTCCTTATTGGCTATCGTCCAGCTTCATTGGCCTTTTGGCTTGTACCTCAAATATCTGAACCCTTTCCTACCCCAGGGCCTTTGCACTTGCTGCTCCCTCTGCCAGAAGTGTTATTTCCATCATCTTTACACAACCAACTCCTTACCGTTCAAAGGTCAGCCCAAATGTCAACTCCTCAGGAAAGTTTTTCCTGATCAGCTTATCTCTCTCTCTCTCTCTCTCTCTCTTTCTCTCTCTAAGTTTATTTAGAATTTTAGAAAAGTGTACAATTCAGTGATTTTTGACATATTCACAAGGTCGGACAACTGTCACTACTAAATGATTCTAGAACATTTTCATGGTTGAAAGTCCATATACATTCCACAGCCACTCTCCAGTTCTCCCTGTCTCCAGGCCCTGGCCACCACTGGTCTACTTTGTATCTCTATGGATTAGCCTATTCTGAACCCTTGATTGAAAGAGAATCATGTACCCTGTGGCTTTTTGAGTCCTTTGCGGGAGGCTCAAGTTTCCAGATTCCATCCATGTTGCAGCAGGTGTCAATGCTTCCTTCCTTTTTGTGGCTGAATCCTACTCCACTGCATATCACACATTCTGTGTCTCCATTGATTAGCTGATTTGGGTTGTTTCCACTTTTGGGCTGTTGCGAATAATGCTGCAATGCGCCCGTGTCGCTTGGTCATGTTACACTTTTTTATTTAACATGCATATATTTGTGATCCCATCCCCTAGAATACAAGCTCTGGGAAGACAGTGATCTCGCACATCTTGCACACTGGCTGTGTTCCCAGAGCTGTGACAAGTGCCTGGCACATAGCAGGCAATGAACAGTTGTTGAGTGAATCAATGAATGAATGAATGGGAGCTGTCGTTATTCTCTTGTGTCTTGGCACACTCCATCTTTTCCTCTAATTCACACGGGACTCTTGTTGTGATCTCTATTTCACATCTGACTTCTCACCAGCTGTGGTTTTTGGGTCATGGCCTCATTGCCCCCTAAGCAACCACTCAGTCCCCAAGCTTGGGGCCTCTGTGAGCCTAACACAGTCTCAGACTCAAATGTGCACCTGAAAACACAGGTGGCTACCTGTGTAGAGTTTCTGAGTCAGTAGGTCTGGGTGGATCTGAACATTTGCCTTTTCACGTGCTCCCAGGTGATGCTATTGCCACTGGTTGGCAGACACTATTTGAGAATCAGTGCTGTGCGGGGTGGGGTGGGGGTAGTGGTGGTACATTTCAGCAGGCAGGCTGGCCTCACTCAAACACCTCCGCTTCCTTCTCTGTCTCCCTCGATGTGGACGCAGAGGGTTCTGGTTTGTTAAGAGCATCTGGATGTATCCTAAACCATGGCCGTATCATTTGTGGGTGTGTACCCTGAGAAGCTCTCCTTGGTCCAAGAGGAGGCATGGATGAGGATGCCTATTGCCGTGTTGTGTTCGGAGGCAGGGAGGTGGTGACCATCTGGGTGCCCATTATTAGGGAACTGGACAAGCAGGGCTGATACTCTTCTGCTTCACCATGAAACCACGGAGTAAAGGAGATTCACACTTAGCGTTTTGGCTAGCTCTCATGTCGTACAAAGAGGAAGACACAGAATGAAGTTTGTGGTCAAAATACTACTCGTGTCAAAGATGCACACCTATGCAATTATACCTACAATGGTATACATCGTTCAAGGATAATCCTGTCTCAATAAAGACACGGTGGAGTGTACGTGAAGAGAAAGAAGTGTGGTGGTGAGGCCTGACCTTAGATGTGACATCTGTTTGACACTTACCTCTGTTCTGCTCTCTATGCAAACACTGAGCTGCTTTGCTAAGTTGACATCTACTTGTGAAGGTCACTGTTATGGTTGAATTATTTACCCCCGCCCCATAACAAAAGTGTTTTTAAAGTCTTAGTCTTGTGGGCCTCAGAATGTGACTTTATTTAGAAGTATGATTTTGCAAATGTGATGACCCGAGATGAGGTTATCCTGGAGGAGGGTTCTCCCCTAACCCAGTGTCGCAGACTCTGGGTCTCTTGTCTAGTAAGAGAGAGCAGGACGCAAGATTAAAAAGTGAGGGAGAGAGTGACCAATGTCTGGGAAAAGACAAGAGCCCCAAATAAGGGTCCTTGCTCTGTAGTTATTAAGATCAAAAGGCTTACCAATGTGGCAGGCGTGCAGAAAGAGACAAAGAAACCGTGAGCATTAACTTGGGGATGTGAGGGAAAAGGGGGTGTTGAGGATATCCAGTGTTTGGGGTTTGAGTCAATAGGAAACAAAATCCTGGCGCTGTGCAAATGGGCAGATAGGAGGTGCTGTGTCTGTGCATCTTAGCTAGCCGAGGGGAGAAGACAGGGGAGATAACCTCAAGGTTGACAAGGCACCCTTTCTTTGGTTAACCATTGCCGGGGTCCAGTTCCGGCAAATCTAGGGGTCCCCGAAGGATGGACGGTCAGGCGAAAGGAAATGAGAGAGCCACGAGAGAGATGTAGTCTGATGACCAAGCAGGCAGCTCTGGCAATTCTGGCATCTCCACCCCCCCACCCCGCCGGTCTCAGTGTCTTTATTTAAAAGTAGTGAGTTACATTACAGCAATGAGTGACAGCCCATCAGTAAGCATAGTTTGAACAATAATGTGTTTTATCAGTAAAGTGAAGATTTCCTCAATCTTGCAAGTTGTTTTCAAGTTAATTAGCATATAAATTTAAGGCTGGGGGAGAGGACAGGAAGTTACCTAGGCCTGCCTATGTTAATTATCTATTAACAGGCCAGGAGTCATTCCGCCTAGTCTTCCAACTACAATGGGGGAGGTACAACTCGTCTGGCAAGGACAGAATTCCCAATGCTTGTCCTTTGCTTGTGAATGAGTGAATTTACATAATAGGAGCCCAATGTTTACACAAATCACACCAATATCCAGCCAGCTCATAAGTGCTTCAACCACCTTTTCCACACAGGGAGGGGTTTCAACCTGTGAGCCCAAAATGGCTCCCAACAAACCATCTCCACTCTGGGCTCTTTGCCTGCAGCGCATAGGTCTTAGGTCAAAGAGGCTTTTTCCTGCTTTCTCCTCTAGGATTTTGATGGATTCCTGTCTCCCATTCAGATCCTTTATCCATTTAGAGTTTATTTTTGTGAGTGGTGTAAGGAAGTGGTCTAGTTTCTTTTGCATATTGCTGTCCAGTTCTCCCAGCACCATTTATTAAAGAGGCTGTCCTTTTTCCATTGGATACTCTTTCCTGCTTTGTCAAAGATTAGTTGGCCATAGACCTGTCGGTCCATTTCTGAGTTTTCTATTCTATTCCACTGGTCTATTTGTCTGTTTTTGTGCCAATACCATACTGTCTTAATGACTACCGCTTTGTAGTAGAGGTTAAAGTCTGAGATTGTGATGCCTCCCACCTTGGTTTTCTTCTTCAGTATTTGGCTACTCAGGGTCTTTTGTGGTTCCATACAAATTTTAGGATTGTTTGCTCTAGCTTTGAGAAGAATGCTGGTGCAATTTTGATTGGGATTGCATTGAATGTATAGATTGCTTTGGGTAGTATTGCCATTTTAATGATTTTTTTTTCTTTTAGTATTTATTTTTGAGAGAGAGACAGAGCATGAGTGGGGGAGGGGCAGAGAGAGAGGGAGACACAGAATCCCAAACAGGCTCCAGGCTCTGAGCTGTCAGCACTGAGCCCGACGCGGAGCTCGAAGTCACAAACTGCGAGATCATGACCTGAGCAAAGTCAGACGCTTAACCGACTGAGCCACCCAGGTGCCCCCATTTTAACGATATTTATTCTTCCAATTCATGAGCATGGGATGTTGTTCCATTTCCTTGTGTCTTCCTAAATTTCCTTCATAGTTTTTTATAGTTTTCAGCATAGAGGTCTTTTACATCTTTGGTTAGGTTTATTTCTAAGTATTTTATGGTTTTTGGTACAACTGTAAAAGGGATTAGCTTCTTTATTTCTCTTTCTGCTACTTCATTGTTAGTGTATAGAAATGCCACCGATTTCTGTACATTGATTTTGTACCCTGCAACTTTGCTGAATTCATGGATCAGTTCTAGTAGGCTTTTGGTGGATTCTGTCGGGTTTTCCATGTAAAGTATGTCTTCTGCAAAAAGTAAAAGTTTGACTTCCTCCTTGCCAATCTTGATGCCTTTTATTTTGTTTTGTTGTCTGATTGCTGATGCTAGGACTTCCAACACTATGTTAAATAGGAGTGGTGAGAGTGGACACCCCTGTCGTGTTCCTGATCTTAGGGGGAAGGCTCTCAGTTTTTCCCCATTGAGGATGATATTAGCTGTGGGCTTTTCATATATGGCTTTTATGATGCCTAAGTATGTTCTTTCTATCCCGACTTTCTCGAGGGTTTTTATTAGGAAAGGGTGCTGTATTTTGTCAAATGCTTTTTCTGCGTCTATTGACAGGATCATATGGTTCTTATCTTTTCTTTTGTTAATGTGATTTATCACATTGATTGATTTGTGAATATTGAACCAGCCCTGCAACCCAGGGATGAGTCCTACTTGATCATGGTGGATAATTTTTTTTTATATGCTGTTGGATTCGATTTGCTAGTATCTTGTTGAGAATTTTTGCATCCACATTCCTCAGGGATATTGGCCTGTAAATCTCTTTCTTTGCTAGGTCTTTATCTGGTTTTGGAATCAAAGTGATGCTGGCTTCATAGAATGAGTCTGGGAGTTTTCCTTCCATTTCAATTTTTTGGAACAGCATGAGGAAGATAGGAATTAACTCTGTTTTAAATGTCTGGTAAAATTCCGCAGGGAAGCCATCTGGTCCAGGGCTTTTATTTGATGGGAGATTTTTGATAACTGACTCAATTTCTTCACTAGTTATGGGTCTGTTCAAATTTACTATTTCTTCCCGTTTGAGTTTTGGTAGCATGTGGCTATTTAGGAATTTGTCCATTTCTTCCAGGTTGCCAAGTTTGGTGCATATAATTTTTGGTGCATATAGTATTCTCTGATGATTGCTTGTATTTCTGAAGGATTGGTTGTAATTACTCCCTTTTCATTCATGATTTTATCTATTTGAGTTCTCTCTCTTTTCTTTTTGAGAAGCCTGGCTAGAGGTTTGTCTATTTTTTCAAAGAACCAGCTCTTGGTTTCATTGATCTGTTCCACTAATTTTTCTGTTTCCATATGATTAATTTGTGCCCTGATCTTTTTTATTTCTCTCTTTCTGCTGGGCTTGGGTTGTTTTAGTTGTTCTGCTTCTAGTTCCTTTAGGTGTGCTGTTAGAATTTGTGTTATTGATTTTTCTTGTTTCTTGAGGTGGGCCTGGATTGCAATATATTTCCCTCTCAGGACTGCCTTTGCCACATCCCAAGGCGTTTGGATTGTTGTATTTTCACTTTCATTTGTTTCCATGTATTTTTTAATTTCTTCTCTGATTGCTTGGTTAACCCACTCGTCTTTTAGTAGGTTATTCCTTATCCTCCATATTTTTGGATATTTTCCAGGCTTTTTCCTGTGGTCGATTTCAAGTTTCAAAGCTTTGTGGTCTGACAGTGTGCATGGTATGACCTCAATTCTTTCATATTTATTAAGAGCTTCCCTGTGCCCCAGAATGTGGTCTGTCTTGGAAAAGGTACCATGTGCAGTTGAGAAGAATGTAAATTCCTTTGCTTCTGGGTGAAGGACCCCAAAGATGTCTGTTAGGCCCATCTGTTCTAATGTGTCATTCAGGGCCATTGTTTTTGTGGTAATTTTCTGTTTTGTGGATCTATCCAATCCTGAGAATGGAGTGTTAAGGTCCCTTACTATTAGGACATTTTTATTGATAAGGTTTCTTATGTTTGTAATTAGTTGTTTTACAAATTTGGGTGCCCCCGAATTCGGCACATAGAGATTTGTAATTGTTAGCTCTTCCTGCTGGATGGTCCCTGAGACTATTATATAATGTCCCTCTTCATCTCTTATTACATCGTTCATTTGAAAGTCTAGTTTGTCTGATATAAGTGTGGCTACTCCAGCTTTCTTCTGATATCCAGTAGTGTGGTATATAGTTCTCCATCCCCTCACTTTCAATCTGAAGGTGCCCTCAGGTTTAAGATGGGTTTCTTGAAGACAGCAAATAGATGGGTCTTGTTTTTTAATCCATTCTGTTACCCTGTGTCTTTTGATTGGCGCATTTAGTCCATTTACATTCATTGTTAATATTGAAAAATATGGGCTTATAGTCACTGTATTATCTGTAGGTTTCACGTTTGTATGGCTGTCTCTGGTAGTTTGTGTTCTTTGTGACCTTTCCTTCATAGCGTGCCCCTCAGGATCTCTTGTAATGCTGGCTTATTTGTGATGAATTCCTTCAGTTTTTGTTTGTTGGGGAAAACCTTGATCTCTCCTTCTATTCTGAATGACAGGCTAGCTGGGTACAGGATTCTTGGTTGCATGTCCTTCTTGCTCATCACATTGAAGATATCCTGCCATTCCTTTCTGGCTTGCCAAGTTTCTGTAGATAAGTCTGCTACCACCCTTATGTGCCTGCCTTTGTATGTTAAGGTCCTTTTGTCCCTAGCTGCTTTCAGGATTCTCTCCCTATCTTTATATTTTGCCAGCTTCACTATGATGTGCTGTGCAGAAGGTCTATTCAAGTTGCGTCTGAGGGGAGTTCTCTGTGCCTCTTGCATTTCCATGCCTGTTTCCTTCCTCATGTTGGGGAAGTTCTCAGCAATGATTTGTTCAAGTAACCCTTCAACTCCTTTCTCTCTCTCTCTCCTTCCTCTGGAACTCCTATGATACGGATATTGTTTCCTTTGAGTGCATCGCCCAGCTCTCAAATTCTCCTTTCCTGTTCCTGGATCAGCTTCTCTCTCTTTTTCCCTGCTTCCTCTTTTTCCATAATTTTATCTTCTAATTCATTTACGCTCTCTTCTGCCTCTTCAATCTGCCCTGTGGCTGCTTACAATTTGCTTTGTACTTCATCCAAGGCCTTTTTTAATTCTTCCTGACCATTTTTAAGGTCCTTGAACTCTGCCGCGCGGGACCCCCTGCATTCATCTATGCTTTTTTCAAGCCCAGCAGTTAGTTTTATCATTATCATTCTATATTCATGTTCTGTTATGTTGCTTATATCTGTTTTCATCAATTCTTGAGCTGTCACTACTTCCTGTGGATTCTTTTGAGGAGAATTCTCCCATTTCGTCCTTTTGACTAGGTGTGTTTTAGATTGTTTCTTGAAGTTCCCCTGGAAAGGAAAACAGAGGTTTCTGGGGCGTTTTCTGGTTTCGCTCTCTGTTCCTTGTAGACTGCAAGACCTTTCCTCCCCAATTCTTGGAGTTGAGAGACTTTGGGTTTCAGTTGTTCCCAGTTTAAAGGACAAGGGAAATACTGGGTCCCCCTACTCCTCCTCCATGTTGGCACCCCCCCAACCATTCCTAATGAGCTCTGACTCTGGTCTGTGCTAACCAATAGCAATCAGTTTCTGATATCGCAAAGGAAAGATTGCCTTCCTGCGAGTACCTGGTGTTTGATTGGCTGATAAAAGAAAGGATGGTTAGCCAACCTGCCTCCCTCTCCTTTCGTTAAAGATGCTTTCACTTTGAAGACCAGTTAGTTCACCCCTGTGCAGTACTCTCAAGGGTCTGCTTAGCATAGAAAGAAACCATTCAAGTACTGCACCACAGCCCAGTTCCAAATACTTGAGAATTAGCCTGAAGCACAAATCTACTGTCCTTAAATCACTTTTGCCTCTACTCACTGATAGGATGGGAAGGGGAAACAGTGAACTCCAGAAGCTTTCCCCTTCTTTCTAAAGTAAGAATACAGGCATCTTGCCACGAGGGATCCCACTGTAGATGATGGAGGCTTCCCTTTGCCCTAGCCCATATGTTTCTCATTCTTGAGAAAGTCACCTTGCTGAGAAACTGTACTTGTCATGCCATCCTCAGATTTACCCTATCTCATCTCTCGTAAGGAAAATTGTCCCTCCGTGTATCTATTTTCAAACTTTTACTCTTTTTTACTGTTTATTTTTATTTTTGAGAGAGAGAGAGAGAACAAGAAGGGAGGGGTAGAGAGTGAGGGACTGAAGATCCAAAGCAGGTTCTGTGCTGACAGCAGAGAACCCAATGCAGGGCTCAAATTTGCAAACCACAAGATGATGACTGGCCCAAAATTGGATGCTTAACTGACTGAGCCACCTAGGCACCCCATCCTTTTACTCTTTGTAAAACTAGAATCTCCCATGGTCCAATCATAGCCAAAGGTTCCGAGCAATTCTCTCTGATTTTAATTGGTGATTCTGGATGAGTTCTTGTGACAACAGAATGGGTTCAGCCATAGGTGCCCTGGGAACTTACCTTCCAGATATATATTGACAACATTAGATGTAGGTCAGTGGAAAGTACCCAAGTACCCAGCAGAGAATATGTGTGTGTGTTTAGGGTCAAAGGTGTTGGGAGGGAGCTGTCCTTACTTCTGGGGCATGGGAAAATGTAGCGAGACATTTCACTCTCAGCTTTATTCCAGTCACATCTAAAATGAAACCCTTGGCTGTCCATAAAGCCATTCCCATCCCATTGCTATTTGATAACTAGGACTTGGGTTGGAGCTGGAGCAGTGAGGCTGTCAATCACACAGTGGGCTCCCAGGGACTGGTAGTGAGTTCTCACTCTGCTTCTGTGTTAACCAAAAGTCATTAGTTCTGACAATCTAAAGGAAAGATTGCCTTGCTGTCAGAGAGCACTTAGTGCTTGGCTGGCAGGTGTAAGATTAGTGATGGTTAGACAGGATTCCTTCCTCACTTGGCTCATTTAGATGAATTCATTCTGAAGAGCACACATTCTATGCATATGAGGTATGTTCCTGAACCTAGTCAGTGCAGAAAGTGGCCATTCAAAAACTAATGTGCCACAGGAACGGTTCCAAATACTTGAGCAACAACCTGGAGCACGGACCCACTACCCCTGAATCCCTGCTGCCTCTATCCCCTGATGAGAAGGGCAGGAAAAAGAGCCAAGGTCAGAAGCTTTCCCTCTCTTTCCAAAGGAAATATGCAGACCTCTTGTAGACTGGTGTTTTAGGAGTAGCCAATAGAGGTTTATTTTGTTCTTAGCCATAGGTGTTTCTTACCCCTTGGGCAGGACCTTGCCAGGAAATTGTGTTAGACACTTCATTCTAATATTTGTCCCGTTCTCATCTATAATGAAGCACTTTGGCCTTCCATATTTCCATTTCAATACGTTTTTCTTTTTTTCTAATTAGTTTCTCCCTGAGTGCCATTCAGGGCCAGTGTCTCAGAGATACATCCTTTCCTTTAAACTGGGGATCCGGACAAGTCCTTAAGTCTCTGGCACATGTTGGAACAGGACCCCTGATTATTTACCTTTCAGAACTTTGTTGGCAATGGGAGGCATAGGGCACTTGAAGGTGCCCAGCAGAGTGTCCATGTGTAGTCAATTCCAGGGTTTTGGAGGGAACTGGCGTTACTTCTGGTAGAAGGAGAAACTGTTCGACATTTCATTCCCAGCTTTATCCTAGTCTCCTTTGTCATGTAGAACTTTGACCTTCCTTATAGCCCTTCCCATCCATTTTCTTCTTTTATAACTAGGTCATGGGTCACAACCAGGAGGAACTGGTCTGTCAACCACACAGCCAACATCCAGGATTGTGATGAAATACCACTCTGGTCCTGTGCTATGTGAGAGCAATCAGTTCCTTTATCTCAAAGAATGACCCTCCTGTCCATGAGCACTTGTTGCTTGACTGGCATTGATAATCTCTGTGATGGGTAGCCAGTTTGCCTCCCTCCCCAGGCTGACTGAAATTCTTCATTTGCTAAGGCAGATGGGTCAGGCACATACAGTACACTGAAGGGACTATTCAGCCCACAAAAGCCCTTACAAGGAATACTGCACCTTGACTTGGTTACAAAAACTAAAGCACCAATGAAACCACTAACTTGCTACCACTGAATCACTGCTCTTTCTATGCCCTTTGGGGTAGGGCAGAAAAAGGAGCCAAGGTCAGAAGTCTTCCTTCTCTTTCTGAAAGAAAAGTTCAGACCTCGTCCCAACTGGGCACCCAGGTGTAGGCAGTCAATGTTTCCTTTTTTTCCCCAGCCCACAGGTGTATCTTACCAAACACAACAGCTTCTCAGGAGATTGTGCTAGGCACTTCATTCTCAGCTTCATCCTGCTCTCATTTGTAGTGAAGTGCTTTGGCCCTTTGTGTATTTCTTTCTGCTTTTTTTTTTTTCAAACTAGGATCTTGCTGGAGCCCATTCAATGTCAGTGTCTCAGAGCAATATCCTCCATTTTAACCTGGGGGTTCTTGCTGAGTCCTGGTGACCGTGGCATCGACTGGCAACAGGACCTCTTATAACTTCCCATTAGAACTCTGTTCACAATGAGAGGCCCAGGGCATATGAAGGTGCCAAGCTGTGCATATATGTACGTGTGTAGGCAGTCCCAGAGGTCTGGGGAGGCACTGACTTTACATAGGCAGCAAGGAGAAATGGCGGCAGATATATATTCCATTGCTATCTGTAATATAGAGCCTTGGCCTCCTTTGTAGCCATTCCCACCAATTTGCTATTTTCTAAGTCTTAGTTGTCACATTCTGCTACAATTGGGGTTTCACTCATACAAGCAGAGTCCAAAGATTGGGGCTAAACTCTGACTCGGGCTTGTGCTATGTGAAAGCAAACAGTAACTTTATCTCAAAAGAAGGATGGCCTTCTCATCCCTGAGTGCTTGGTGCTTGGCCAGTTCTCCTGAGTGCGGTGAAGGGTAGTCAGCTGGCTTTGCTCCCCTGGCTGATTGAGAGGCCTTCATTCCTATCACAGATGGTTCCCGTATGTACACTATTCTTCAGGACCTGGTCAGCACAGAGAGAGCCCGTTCAAGAACTCCTGCACAGGTCCAGGTTCCAAACACTTGATCACCAGCTAGGAGCAGCAGCCCCTTGCTTCTGAATCATAGGTGTATCTATTGTCTGATGGGAAGGCCTGGAAAAACAGCCAAAACCAGTTTTCCCTCTCTTTCTGAAGAAAGAATATGGACCCCCTGCAGATTTCACTCTCAGGTGTAGCCGACAGAGGTTTCCTTTTTACACCAGCCACCAGGTGTTTCTTACTCCCCAGCCCAACAGCCTGCCAGGAGATAGGTGTAGGCTCTTAATTCTATCGTTAGCCCATTTCTCTTCTGTAATGAGGAACTTTGGTCCTCTGGGTGCCTATTTGCTTTTTATTCCTCTTTTTTTCAAACTAGGTTCTTCCTGGGAGCCATTCAGAGCAAGAACCTCAGAAGAGTATACTCTGTTTAAACTAGAGAATTCCAGGATCCATACGGCTGGGTCAGTACACAACCCGGTTCCAAATATTAGTGTGGCGTTCCCAGTAAGTGCCTGAGCTAATTGACAGCTCTCAGTGTCTGGTATCCCAGAGGAAAGCAGGCCCCTGTGTCCCTGGGAGCTTATTGCTTAGCTAGCTAGGGTAATTTCAGGGATGGGTAGCCAGCTGGTCTCCCTCCCCCGGCTGACAGAGGAGCCTTCATGTGCAGAGTGGATGGTTCATGCATGTGCACTATCCTGCAGGCATTGGTCAGTGCTCGAAGGGACTTTGAAGGGAATACTACACTCAGGCTGGGTCCTAACCACTTGATCGTCACCCAGAAGCTCCAAACAGCCACAGCTGAATCCCTGCCACTCCTGTCTGCTTATGGGAAGGGCAAGAGACACACCCAAAACCAGGGCTTTCCCTCTTTCTCTGAAGGAAGAATGCAGGCCCCTTGCTGACAGGATTCCCAAATGTAGCCTGTAGGGGGCTCCCTTCACCAAACCCACAGGTACTCCTCATTCCTGAGACAGCCAGCTTACTAGGAGGTGGCACTAGTCTCTTCATTCTCCACATCATCCCATTCTCATCCCTGAGGAAGAACTCTGGCCCTCCGTGGATCCGTTTTCACCCCTTTGCTCTATTTTCAAACTACATCCTCTCTGGGGTTCATTCCATGTAGTCTCTTAGAGGAATATCCTCAGCATTCAGCTGGAGATCCTAGTCCCATCCTTGTGACTGTGGAATAGGTTTGGCCACAGGCCCGTGGCAAATTGGCGTCAAAACCACACAGGCACTCAGAGGCCTAGGTCATTGGGATCATAAGTTCCTTGTTTTGGGAACCAAGAGCAGTTTTGTCAAACAGCCAACAATAATCTAAGGAGAGCCTTGTAACTTAGAGTAGTCTCTGCTGTCTCCCCTACTGGCTGAAGAATTTAAATATAGCACTTTTGTTCAGGGGCTAGGGAGTTTCCCATGATAGATCTCTCAAAAAATTTCCACAGTAGCAAATCCTAATATAGTTTCCCTTTATCCCTTACCTCGTCAGGAAGAGAATGTAACCTGGTTTGTTTTCTTTCTTGGAGCTCTTTAGTCGTTCCACGGTGTACTGTGATCCTTGTGTTGCACTACCTCCTGGCCACATCAGTTCCTTGTCCATGTCAGCCTGTAGTCCCCTTTCCGTCAATCACGTTGGGGTCACCATCTGTCGTAGACTCTGGGTCTGGAGTTCTCTCTTGTCCAGCAAAAAAGCGGAATGCAGGATTAAAAATGGGAGAGAGGCTAAGGTCTAGGAGGAGATTAGAGTCCTGAGTAAGGGTCTTTGCTCTGTTTTAACTAGGATCAGAAGGCTCAGGAATGTGGTGATGGGAAACAATGAAATCGTGAACATTAACTCATGGGCATGGGGGAAATGGGGCTTTGAAGATATGAGGTGTTAGGGGTTTGGGTCAATACAAAACAAAATGCTGGCACTGGGTGGAAGGTTGTTTACAGCAGATGAGGCACCAACTCTGTTTACCTCAACTGGTCTAGTGGACATGAAAGACAGAGCACGCTACCTCAGGGTCAACAAGGCACCTTTATTTTTTGCTAATTAGCTCCACTCAGGGAAACTTTGCCCTGCAGGGGTCTCTAACCCTATTTGCCTGTTTACCTAATTTGGTCCTTCCTTCCCGTGAAAGCAGCTTTCTGCGATGGTACTAAGTTGGGGGGCATCTCCACCCTGAATACCTAATCTTGTTTACCTCATCTTGGATGTTTTCATCCTGACATTCCCTATTCCTATACCTTTGTTTTATACTGGGACCTTTACCCCACTTTACGTATTCTGGGAGCCTTTGCCTCATTTACCTAATCTTATTGACCTAATCTTGTTTACCTAAGCTTGGGTGTGTACATCCTATAGCTTTTTATTTCTTTATGCCTTGTTAACCCATCTGTGCAGGCTCAGGAAATCCCTAAGCTTATTCCCCACGTGTGTGTGTGTGTGTGTATAGGGGTTATTTATATGGCAGTCTGTTTTGTAGTATATGTGTAGTTTGTGTGTGTTGTATGTGTAGTTCATGTGTGTATGTATATGTGGTTATTGTGTAGTGTATGGTATATATCTGTTGTGTGTGGTATATATATATGATCTATGTTTGGTGTATGTGTATTGTATGTAGGGCTTGTGTACAAGAGCCTGGTGTATGTGTGATGATGTTTCCTGTATCTGTGGTATGTGTGTTTGTATGTGATATTTTTGTTCTGTGTGTATGGATTCTCTGTGATGTGTGTGGTGTATGTGTTGTGTTTATCATGTGTGTGTGTGGTGTATGTCTTGAGTGTGGGTTGTGATGTGTGGCGTGGGTTGCTATTATATGTGTGGTGGTTGTGTGGTGTATGTGTCATAGATATGTGCTGTGTGTGTAGTGTATATGTAGTCTATGAATGTTATATGTTTGGTTTGGGTGGTATATGAGTTGTGTGGGTAAAGTGTATGTGTTGTCTGTTTATATTGTGTGTGATAGGTATGTGGTATACGTATGGAGTGTGTGTTGTACTTCTCTCCTGGATATGTGGTATGTATGATTCTGTGTGTTGTATGTACTGTGTGTATGGTGTTTGTGTGGCGTGGGTGTGTGTTTGTGGTCTGTGTTTGTGAAGTATGACATATATTTGGAGCGTTTGTAATATATGTGTGATCTGTATAATGTGCATATGGTGTGTGTGTGTTGTGAATGAGTAGTAATGTGCAGTACATATATGTGATGTGTGTGGTGTATGTGTGTATGTGTGTGTGGTATATGTATGGGGTGTGTATTATATGTATGTTGAGTGTGTGGTATATCTGTGGAGTGTGTGTGGGGTAGGTTTGTTGTGCTTGTGGTGTATGTGTGGTTTGTTTGTGTGTGTGTTGTAGATGTGGCGTGTGTGAGTGTATGTTTTATGTGTGGTGTGTATGAATATTGTAAATGTGTGGTGTACGTGTGGTGTATGTGTGTGGTATATACGTGCATGGTGTAGAAGTGTGCTGTCTTTGAGGTGTGTGAAATGTGTGTGTGGCATATGCATTGATACATGTGGTGAGTGTATGATGTGTGTCATGTGCGAGGTATATGTGTGGTATATGAGCAGAATGTGTTTGGTACATGTGTGGTGTGGAGTGTGTATGTGTGTGATATGTGTGTTTTCTATGTGATGAATATGTGATGTACTTGGTGTGTGAAGTATGTGTGTGATGTCTGTGTGGTGTAAACAGTGTGTATGTGGTATAATTATTGTGTGTTGTATGATTATTATGTGGCATAAGTACTGCATATATGTTGTTATGTGTGTGTGTGTATGATGTATGTGTTGTGTTGTGGTATGTGTGTGCACTCCTTGTTTACTATGTGTTTGTGTGGTATTTGTGTGGCATGTGTGTTGTGTGTTGTATGTGTGGTGTTTGTGTGACGTGTATGTTGTGTCTGTAAGTGGTATATGTGCGGATTATCATTGTGTTTTGCATATGTAGTGTATGTGTGGTACATGTTTTATGTGTATGTGTTATATATTCAGTGCCTGAGTATTGTATATGTGTGGTGTGTATAGTTAGTATTACATGTGTTGTATGTATGTGTGTTCTTTGTATGTGTGTGGAATAAATGTATGGTGTGTGTGTGGCATAAAAGTGATATGTGTGCACAGAATAATAATAATTGATGATAATAATAATAAATGTGTATGTGGTGCACATGGTGAGTGTGTGCTGTGCTGGTGTGGTATTTGTGTGATGTGTGGTGTGTGTGGTGTATGTGTCCTGTGTGGTATATGTGTGGTGATTTTCTGTGGTATGTGTGATGTTCATGTATATATGTACAATGTGTGCAGTGTATGTGATGTGTTTGTGTGTGGTATATGTGTGGCATGTTTGCAGAGTATGCTGGTATGTGTATTGTGTATATATGCTGTATGTGTGGTGTATGTTTGGTGCCTGTGGTATCTTTGTGGAGTGTCTGTGGTATGAATGTGTTGGTTTTTTGGCATATGTGTGTTGTATGTGTTGTGTGTGGTCAATTTGTGTGAGGAAGTATAAGTGCATGTATTATCTATGTTGGATATGTTTGTGGTATAAACATGGTGAATGAGTATTGTATATGTGGTGTGTCATGTAATGTATGTGTGATGTATATGGTGTATGTGTGGTGTGACTGTATACGTGGCACTCGTGTGGCACCTGTGGTTTGTGATATGTGAGTTGTGTGTGGGGTGCATGTATTAAATGGGTGATGAGTATGTTGTATGTGTGGTTGAATATGCCGCATGTTTGATAAATGTTTTGTGATTTTTTTTGTTATCTGTGGTGTGTGTGTGGTCGTTGTGTATCGTGTGTGGTAGTTTTCCTTTTTTGTATCTGTGCTGTGTTTTGGCATATGTGTGGTGTATGTACAGAGTATGTTTGATGTTTATGTGTTGTACATGTTTATTGTGTGTTGGTATATCTGAGGCTAGTGTGCATTTGTGTGGCATAGTTTGTTGTGTATAGTGTGTATGTGGTGACTGTGTGGTGTGTCTGGTGAATGTGTGCTCTGAGTGTGCTGCCTATGTAAGGTTTGTGGGTTTTCTCTGTGTCGTATGTGTGTGGTGTGTGTCGAATGTTTTGTATGTATGTGTGTGTGGTATGTGTGGTGTGAATAGGGCTTATGTATGGTGCGTGTTCTTTCCTTTGGTACACATGTGGTGTTTGTGCAAGTGTTATATGTGTGGTATCTGCAGGGTATCCACGTTGTCTGTTTTGGTGGTATATTTAACGTGTGTGTTGTATATATGTGGTGTTTGCTGTGCATGTGCTGTATACTCAGTGTGTATGTGAGGTGTATGTCTGTTTCTGTGTGGTGTATGTAAAGTATGCGTGGTTTATGTGATGTGTGGATATGGAGTTTGATGTATATGTGTTATATATGTAGTTACTGCTTGTGTTGTGTGCATTGTATGTGGGTGGTGTGTTGTGAGTGTGTGGTTACCGTGTGGTGGATGGGTTTTCTTTGTGTGTTTGTATGTAATATATGCATGGTGTGTGTGTTATGTGTGTGCGAAGTGTGGCATGTGTTGTGTATGTGTGCTGTTAGTGGTATACATGTATGGGTTTTGTGTAATATACATGTAATATTTGAGTGGTGAATGTGTGGTATGTGTGTGGTACATGTGTTTTGTAGTGTGGTGTGTGTTTATAATGCATATGTTGTGTCTGTTTGGTGTGTATATGGTGTCTGTAGTATAAGTGACATTCATGTGTGATTTAAGTGCAGTGTATGAGTGGTGTGGATGTTGTGGTATATGTGGTGTATGTGTAGTGTTTTTGTGGTATGGGTTGTATATGTGTGATCGCAGATTGTGTTTCTGTGTTTTATTTGTGATGTGTGTATAATATGTGTGTTGAGGTTGTGCATCATATTTATGGTATGAAGTTGTTTATGTATCAGTTGTGTAGTGTCTTTGTGGTATGAGTGGTATACAAGTAGTGTGTGTTTGTGTGGCATAAATGTTCTGTGTGTATGATTCATTTGGGTTATCTCTCTGTGTGTAGTATGTGCATGTTGTGTCTGTGATGTGTGCAGTTATGTATGGTGTGTGTTGTGGTATGTGTACAGTGTGTATGATGTATGTGAGGAGTTTGTCTATGATGTCTGTGCAGTGTCTGTGTGGTGTGTGTGGTGTATGTGTCATGTGTCTGAATGTGATGGTGGTATAAGTCTGAAAGTTTTATAGCGTATGTGTGGTGTGTTTATGTGGTATGTGAGGTGTCTGTGATGTGTGTTTTATATGTGTGTGGCATATATGTGTCTCATGTAGTATATGTGTTGTGTATAGGTAGTGTGTATATGGCATGTGTGGAGTATTTTTCTGTGTTTGGTATATGTGTGGTTTATATGTGATGTGTGTGGTATTTGTATTTAATTGTGGTGAAAGTGTGTTGTATGTGTAGTATATTTTGGTATGTGGTTTGATAAATGTGTGGTGTGTTTGTGATGTAATTATGATGCGTATGTGACTTATATCTGTGTTGTATGTGCATTGTTTCTGTTTTGTGTGTGGTACATGTGTGGTGTGTGTCATATGAATTGTGTGTGTGGCATATGTGTGCTGTGAGTAGCATATTTGGTTTGTGTGTCTTCTGATGTATATGTGTGATTTTGTTTGTGGTATGCATGTGCACATTTTGTAGTGTATGTGTGGTGTGTGTGGTATATGTGGTATGTATGATGCATGTTTGGTATATGTGTGGTGTGTGTGTGGTGTGTGTGTGGTTAATGTGTACTGTCTATGTTGTGTATGTATGGTGTGTGTGGTGTGACTGTGGAGTGTCTGTATTTGGCATGTTTTTGGTGTATATGGGGAATATATGTGCTGTATCTATAGATGTTTTTGGTGCCTTTGAGGTTTGTGTATGTGTGGCATATGTGTGCTGTGTGTCTGGTGTGTGATGTGTAGTATATGTGTTGTACCTGCATGGAGTAGGTGTGATTTATATGCAGTGTGTGACATATGTGTGTGAGTGTGATGAAATTGTGGTGTATACATAGGCGTGTGTGGTGTACATTTGTTGTGTATGTGTGACATACATGTGCTGTATGTGTGGTATAAGTCCGGGTTACAAGTGTGTTCTTTGTGCGTTGCGTGTTTGGTATTGTGTGGTGTGTTTGTGATGTGTCTTTGGTGTGTGGTATATGTGTACTATTTGTTACATATGTCCTGTGTAAGGTTATTTATGGTGTTTGTGGTATATATGTGGTGCATATGTGATGCGTGTGGTGTGTGTTTGGTACGTGTGATTGGTGTTTGTTGAATGTATTTTCTGTGTGGTATATAAGTGGTTTGATTGAACTGTGTGTGTGATGTATATGCGTGGTATATATATTATGTGTGGTATAGGTGAGTGTAGCTTATGTGTTTGTGTGTGTTGAGGGAGTGGTATATGTAAGTGATATATACTTGCCATATGTATGATGTATGTGAGATGTATGGGCATTATGTGTGGTGACTGTGTGGTATACGTGTATTTTATGTCTGGTTATTGTGATGTGTATGCTGTGCAGTGAATGTGTGATATTCGTGTTGTGTTTGGTTTGTGTGTCATGTGTGTGGTGTACATGTGGTTTGTGTCTGTGATATATGCGCGCATGTTTTGTGACATATGTGTGGTATGTGTGTTTGTGTACATTATTTGTGTTGTATGTGGTCAGTGTGTGGTGTCTGTGTTTTGTATCTCTTCTGTGTATGTTATGCATGTTTGTGTAATATACATCTTGTATGTGTGGTGTGTATATAGTGTATTTGTGGTATATGTGTAGTGTTTCTATCATATATTTGCGGGATGTAGGAGGTATGTCTCTAATATGTGAGTGGTATTGTGTATTGTGTGTGTGTGAGGTTATGTGAAGTTTATATGCTGTGTATGTGTAGTGTTTGTTTGGCCTGTGCATGCAATGTTTTTCTGTGTGGTATATTTGAGTTGTGTGTGGGTGGTGTATGTATGGAATGTGTGTGCTGTGTCTGTAGTTTTTCAGTGTGTATGATTTGTGTGTGTGTAGCAGATGTGTGGGGTGTGGGTGGTGTACATGTAGTATGAATTGGTGTGGGTGTGGTGTATATCTGTGGTATTTATGTTGTGTATTGTGGTGTGTAGGTGTGGTATATGTATGTATATGAATGGTGTTTGTGAGGTGTATCTGTATGTGTGTAGACTATATAATTGCTCATAATATTCTCTTATTGTTTGTACTTCTGTGGTGTTCGTTGTGATCTCTCCTCTTTCATTTGTGATTTTATTTTATTTGGGTCCTTTCATTTTTCTTTTTTTTTTTTAATTTTTTTAACATTTATTTTTGAGAGACAAACAGAAGATGAGTAGGGGAGGGGCAGAGAGAGAGGGAGACACAGAATTGGAAGCAGCTCCAGGCTCTGAGCTGTCAGCACAGAGCCCGACGCAGGACTCGAACTCACAAATCAGGAGATCATGACCTGAGCTGAAGTCGGATGCCCAGCCAACCAAGCCACCCAGGTGCCCCTCATTTTTCTTTTTGATAAATCTGACTGGGGGGGTATTAATTTTGTTAATTCTTACAAGAACCAGCTCCTGATTTCATAGATCTGTTCTGGTTTTGTTTTGTTTTGTTTTTTAATCACTGGTTTCTGCTCTAACCTTTATTATTTCCCTTCTGCTAATTTTGGGCTTTATTTGCTGTTCTTTATCTAGCTCCTTTAGATGAAAAGTTAAGGTGTGTATTTGAGACTTTCTTCCTTCTTTGGCAAGGCCCAGATTGCTATATATTTCCCTCTTATGACTGCCTTTGCTGCATCCCAGAGGTTTTGGACTGTTGTGTTTTCATTTTCATTTGCTTCCGTGTACTTTTTTAATTTCCTCTTTAATTTCTTGGTTAACTCATTCATTCTTTAGTAGGATGTTCTTTAATCTCCAAGTATTCATGGTTTTCCCAAGTTTTTTCTTGTGGTTGCTTTAAAGTTTCATAGTGTTACGGTCTGAAAACATACATGGTATGCTCTCAATCTTTTTGTACTTGTTGAGGGCTGACTGATCTACTCTGGTGAATGTTCCATGTGCACTTGAGAAGAATGGGTAGTCTGCTGCTTTAGGATGAAATATTCTGGACATATCTGTTAAATCAATCTGGTCCAATGAAAGCCATTGTTTCCTTGTTGATTTTCTGCTTAGATGATCTGTCCATTGTCGTAAGTGGAGTGTTGAAGTCCCCTACTATTATGGTATTGTTACCAAAGAGTTTCCTTATGTTTGTGATTAATTGATTTATATATTTAGGTGCTTTGAAGTTGGGAGCATAAATATTTACAAGTTAGATCTTCTTGGTGGATAGACCCCTTAGTTATGATGCCCTTCTTCATCTCTTGTTACAGTGTTTGTGTTAACATCTAGTTTGTTTGATATAAGTATGGTTACTCTGGCTTTCTTTTGATGTCCATTAGCATGGTAGAAGGTTCTCCATATCCTTACTTTCAATCTGCAGGTGTCTTTAGGTCTGAAATGAGTCTCTTGTAGGCAGCATATAAAAGTTTTAAAATATACACACAAAATCAAATCAAATAAAGGAAGCTAGATCTCTGGTGTGTTTTAGTGCACTTGTTGAAAGAAGCTTAATAGAATAGAGAAAAAAAAGAGAAAGGAAAGAAAAAAGTTAAAAAATTAAATAGTAAAATAGAATAAAATAAAGAAAATAGAATCAAAGTTTTTAAAAAATTAAAAAAATAAAAAAGAATTTGCTAATTCTGTATCCAATAAAGAGAAAAGAAAAAAAAAACAAAGAAAACAATTTCAGTGAAAACAGAAGCAAAGAAAATGAACAAGTGAATGAATCAGCAAACACAATGAAACTGTAATGAAGTTGTATCCAGTTTTCCCTAGAACTGAATCTTTGAAGCACAGTATAGTCCATCAATGAAGTCAGTGGAAGGATTGGTGCTAGTCTTCTGGGGATGTGCCTGGATGCTGCAGTTGGGCAGGGCTTGGTGTAATGGTTCTGTTCTCCACTTGGTGGTGCTGCTTGGCTTACTGGAGTGGATCCGTGTGTTTGAGTGCAAGTGTGTGTGCAGGCAGGATGTGTGCAGTAAGGGATGAAAATGCCCTTGCCCAGCTCCCTAGTCTCTGGCGTAGGAACTTTGCGTTCTCACGGACCTATGGTCAAGTATCCCTCCTGTGTCTCAGGTCTCCATCCACCCCAAGGTGTCCATCTGCCAGATGGCGCCTCTTTCCAGAGTTTTATCTCAGATAGATGTGTGCTTCAAAACCCCACACTTCTGAGACCTCCGCATCCTGGGCCTGTGCTGATTCCCCGGGGGAGAGTCTCACTGAGCAATGGCTAGGCGCCAGCTTGCCCCAGAAATGTTTGCACAATTGTGCAGTGTCAAAGGTTCAGAGTTTATGGCAAATCACAACACATGGCTGGTGCCAGGTCATACTGGACTCTTGCATCTTTGTCCAGATACCAGCAAACATGGCTGCTCTCTAGGGTCCACTGAGACCTTTGCCCACAGGGAAGCTATATGGCCTTGCCAAATGCACTCCAAGCAGGGGAACCACTTCTTCCCATGTGGCACATGGACTCCTCAGACCGTGATGTCTGCTCCTAGGGTTTCACCCTACTTCCTCACCAAAGCACCTGAGCTCTGAAGCTTGAGACTCTGCACTCCGTCTACTGATGGAATTGAAACCCTCTCCTTTCTCCCCCACAATGTTTTTGCGAAACGGATTCTTGTCCAGTCCCCTGCAAATGTTATCACTCTCTTTTTCTTTTTCCCCAGCTACTTTTGGGGGAAGTGCTTTCCTTGCATGATCCTGATGCACCACCTGCCCCTTTCTCTTCCTTTCTCTGTCCTACCCTCCACAGCTCCACGGCTTTTCTCTCCCCCAGTTCACTTCTCCACACCACGTACCTGCCAACTTCTGTGACTCACGTTAGGCAGATTGTTTCATTAATCCTCACATCGGTTTCCTAGGTGTTCCAAATGATTCGATGCTGATCTAGCTGTGTTTCAGGGACAAGACAACCTCAGGGTCCCCAAGCTGCTTTGCCATCTTAACTCCTGTAGCTATTATTCTTTCAAAAGATAAGCCTTGTCGTTAGTGATGAAGAGACTCATGGGGTGCCTGCGTGGCTCAGTTGGTTAAGCATCTGACTTTGGCTCAGGTCATGATCTCACAGTCTGTGGGTTTGAGCCCTGCATCAGGCTGTGCTGACAGCTCAGAGCCTGGAGACTGTTTTGGATTCTGTGTCTCCCTCTCTCTCTCTGCCCCTCCCCCACTCGCACTCTGTCTCTTTCTCTCTCTCTCAAAAATAAACATTAAAAAAATAATGAAGAAACTCATTGCTTACAAAACTTTCCACAGAGTATTCAAATTTATTTATTTGGGTACTGAAATAATTGTATTTTGTTCCATTTGCTTCTTAATGGGTTTAAATAAGCTGAACTTCCTTAAAGCCAATAAAACAATAAAAGTAAAAAAAAAACAAACAACCCTACCAGTTCTCCAAACTATTTAGCATTCTGGTCCCTAAGAAATGTTTCACATCAATGCAAACCTCTAAATGGAATACCATAAACTCATAAAAATTATGTGACTAAGCATATATACTAGGAGGGAAAATTTTAAAAATTAACAAAAACCAATATAACCAATAAAGTATATTAAAATAAGAAAATGAATAGTACTACTTTTATAGTGGGTTTAAACTAAAGGGAAAAATGCAAATCCTATAATCTATGCAAGAATCCATTGAATGTCTACAACTTATATAGTAGATAATGAATCTAACAGAACTTGCTTGAAATATTTGGTGCCAATATTAGAAAGACTCCATATACTCTAAAATCTTTGGGTCACACATTGTACAACACAGCTTAGCTTTTCCTATATTTTCACAATCCCAGCCACTACCCACCAGACACAATTACTACCTTAGTGTTCAAACACACAAGTTCACATTTAGTGTTCATCAGGTGATGATGGGCCAACCGATCCAAATCTCCTTTAGCATCAATTAACTGTTATGCCCGAATTCTCGAATCCCCCCACAAGAGACCACCAGAGTTGAAAGTCAAAGCCAAGTGGCAAGGGTCGTTTATTATTATTACAGGTTCGAACCCGGACCTCTGCACACCGCTGCCGGTAAGGCAAAGAGGCCTGGAACAAGGCTGGTACAGCGTTTTTAGAGACAGAGACAAATAGTATAGGAGGGTTTCAGGTTATGGGGTGACTGATTGGTCGATATTTAAAATAAGGACCTATGTTGTTCTCTGATAGGACGCCCTTTATTTGTTCTTTGGCGGGAAGGTTTTGCCCATTACTTGTGGCGGGAGGAAGGGGGAAGAGGGAAGAATGTGAGAAAAGCCAGTTACTCAACCTAATACGTGTCAGAAAGGGGGAAGGGGAAAAATGTGTTAAGTAAGCAAGGTTACAGAAGTGAGAAATGCCAGATACTCAATCCAATACATATCGAGCAAGCAGGGTTACAGAAGCGAGAAATGCCAGTTACTCAAACTAATACATGTCAGACTAGACTCAGAAAAAGTTTTACAATGTTTACAGCAAACAGTAAGCAAAACAGAATTCTCAGCAATTGTACCTCTTATCAACGGTCCACAATCGGCAGAAGGCCAGGGCAGCTATCTTTAACCCAGTATCTGTTCATTGTTTAACAGAAAAAGAGAACTTAGCTTCAAACTAAGGCAGAGCTGCCATTTGGACATAAAATTTTAAAACCGCTCTCTTCATAACCATTGATCAGAACTATGAAAGTCAGGGGCTCCTGGGTGGCTCAGTTGATTAGGCATGACTCTGGATCTCAACTCATGTCATGGTCCCAGGGTCCTGGGATTGAGCCCCTTGTTGGTGCACAGCCTGCTTGGGATTCTCTCTCTGCCCCTCCCCTGCTCACTCTGTCTTTCTCAAAATAAATAAACATTTAAAAACTAAAATAATAAATAATAATATATAATAATAAATAAATAAATAATAATAAATAAAAGAGAGCAGATTGAAGAACTGTCAGCCTGCACTATAGCCATAGCACTGCTACAGACTTATTAATAAACATCATTCTTTCCCCTCTGTATATGTAATTCTCTGTAAAGACACAAAATTGTTTTCCATACCTGTGCACTTATCTCGTTGTGTACTACCACAAAGGATCTCCTCTTGAAGTACAAAAAATGACTCACCTGAGTAGTATTTAAGCATTTTTAAGCATAACTTTATTTTTACACATTTTTAACATTTATTCATTTTTGAGACACAGAGAGAGACAGAGCGCAAGCAGGGGTAGGGCAGAGAGAGGGAGACACAGAATCCGAAGCAGGCTCCAGGCTCTGAGCCATCAGCACAGAGCCCGATGCGGGACTCGAACTCATAGACCACGAGATCATGAGTTGAGCCGAAGTTGGCCGCTCAACCGACTGAGCCACGCAGCCGCCCCTAAGCATAACTTTAAAACACAATAAATGCTTACTTTTCTTAAGAAAAAATTCCATTTCCCTGAAGATAAAAGGACTATTTTTATGCAGCTCTGGTGTAACAGACCCACTTCCAGTGGGTCCAGGGTATGTGGACACTGGCTGGATCACTGAAGCATGGCAGCTGCTTTCCTATCCGATCATCGCCTCCAAGGATGATATTCCTTGGAAAGGGGGAAAACATTCGTTTTCCCTTGCCCCCACCCACAGTGGAGATGTCGAAGGGCGACAATTCCCCAGCACAGTCAGCGTCCTCTTACAGCACCCAATAACTATCATCATTCTTTAATTCGGATATACCAATACCTCGCTTTACTAACTACCATTTGTCAACTGAGAAAAGAGGCAGAACTGAAGTAAAGCAGAACCATTTATTTAGGGTCTTATAATTGCAACTCAAAGCACAGATTCAGGTAGCAGCCCAAATTGTGTCCCATTAGGGAACAAAAGTTAAGGGCTTTTAAAGACAAAAGGAAATGCTTGTATCCATTGTTTACAAATGTGATTTGTAACACAATGTGATTGGTGTTGCTGGCAGAAAACTAATCTCAGGGGCACCTGGGTGGCTCAGTTAGTTAAGTGGCCGACTTCAGCTCAGGTCATGATCTCACGGTCCGTGAGTTCGAGCCCGGCGTCGGGCTCTGTGCTGACGGCTCAGAGCCTGGAGCCTGCTTCAGATTCTGTGTCTCCCTCTCTCTCTGCCCTTCCCCTGCTCATACTCTGTCTGAGTATGAAAAATAAATAAACGTTAAAAAAAATTTAAAAAAAACCCACTAATCTCAGCTAAATAGAATTAAGGCCATCCCTGAGCAAAAGTCCATTACTTTTGCAAGTGGCAGGTGTTCTTGCAGAGCCCCTGGAGTATTCATAGTTTGGTTCTGTTCAAAAGTTCATGGTCCACCCACTGAGGACATTTGTAAGGCCCACCTTCTTAATGACCTCCTGGCTTCATTTTAAAATCACCCCATTTTGTTTCACCTTTCACACATTTCAAATGATTTATATTTGCCATATATTTATACTTTTAATATAAAAAAGACAAGATATTTTTATTAAACAATTTTAAAGTTTATTCTGAGAGGGAAAGAGAGAGCACAGGAAAAGTAGAGAGAGAGGGGGGGAGGGAGAGAGAGAGAGAGAGAGAGAGAGAGAGAGAGAGAGAGAGAGAGAATCCCAAGCAAGGTCCACACTGTCAGCACAAAGCCTGACACTGGGCTCGAACTCACGAACTGAGAGATCATGACCTGAGACAAAACCAAGGGTCGGACGCTTAACTGACTGAGCCATCCAGGTGCCCCAAGACTTAGAATGTTTTCAGTCACTAAAATTGCATCCTATAACTATCAAGTCACAGGCAATACTGTTTCTTCCTAATGGTCCCTTAATGCTGAATTTTACTAACATTAGATTATTACTTATAATGCAAAATCAGGGATGAACAGAGTAGTACAATTTTCTATTTCCTTTATCTCTTCTTTTATTACCAATAAATTTGTATTTAGAAACTCAGGATATTATCATTGTTATTTCAAAATCGGTTGACAAAAATAGAAATAGATGTTCTCTGAACACAAGTTCTATCAAAGTATCATTCTATCTTCACAACCGATTAATAACACTTCAAGTAAAATCACTAATTTCAACTAACCAAAAATATTAGTAATTTTCTACCTTATATTCAACTAGTTTTAGTTATCAGTAGAAAGCCTAGATACCCAAGTTGGCTGTTTAAAATAATGGTAAACAAGATGGCAAACAAACACATCAAAAAATGCTCACCGTCACTCATCATCAGGGAAATACAAATCAAAACCACAATGAGATCCCACCTCACACCTGTCAGAGTGGCTAACGCTAACAACTCAGCAACAACAGATGCTGGCGAGGATGCAGAGGAAGAGGATCTCTTTTGCACTGCTGGTGGGAATGCAGACTGGTGCAGCCACTCTGGAAAACAGTATGGAGGTTCCTCAAAAATTAAAAATAGAACTACCCTATTACCCAGCCATTGCACTACCAAGTACTTATCCAAGGGATACAGGTGTGCTGTTTCAAAGGCACACATGCACCCCGATGTTTATAGCAATGCTAGTGACAACAGCCAAACTATGGAAGGAGTCCACTGATGGATGAAGGGATAAAGAAGATGTGGTGTGTGTGTGTATGTGTGTATATATATATACATACAATGGAATATTACCTGGCAATTGAAATGAATGAAATCTTGCCATTTGCAGCTACGTGGGTGGAACTGGAGGGTATTATGCTAAGTGAAATTAGTCAGACAAAGACAAATATATGACTTCACTCGTATGAGGACTTTAAGATATAAGACAGATGAACATAAGGGAAGGGAAGCAAAAGTAATACAAAAACAGAGAGGGCAACAAAACATAAGAGACTCTTAAATACAGATAACAAACAGGGTTGCTGGAGGGGTTGTGGGAGGCGGGATGGGCTAAATGAGTAAGGGGCATTAAGGAATCTACTCCTAAAATCATTGTTGCACCATATGCTAACTAATTTGGATGTAAATTAAACAATTAAAAAAAAAGATTATTCCTGTGCTGTGCAAAGAGCAACTTACCTAATAAACAAAATAAAACAAAACAAAATAAAATAACGGTAAACAAGTATTCCTAAAGACCTCAGTATACTTAGTGCCCATCCTACTGACTGGCACACAGGAAGCACTGAGTAGATGTGTGTGGGTGGGTTGACAGCGAGCAGATGATGAATGGACAGAATCAGGTAACCAGGTGAGGTGGAAGAAAAAGCAAAAGGAGGTGAGAAAGAAGACCCAAACGTTCCTTAAATCCGAGAAGCATATGGAAAATGATACATGTAGTAAGTATGGAGACAGGCAGATCCTAGCTAGTAAAGATATGAGGGGATATAGGAGTTCAGTCAGCCCTCTCAGACGCTAAAGCAGGAGAGACAAGTAGTGTGCTCCAAGAGTGTCTGCATGTCAGCCAGCAATTTGGCTGCTGTGCCCTCCGGACCCGTTGGGCTCAGGCCAGTCTCCCAAACCTGTAGAGCCCCCACAGTGGACAGTGCCCACTCTCTGAAAATCTTTCTGAAATGGCAGCTTTGAACTGACACAGTCACCCCCAACTTGGACCGGCTGCCTGATGGGGCCCCAGGCTCCCCGGTAATCAGTGCTGTCAGGTATCTGTTACCAGAAGCTTTCTCAATCCGCCTCACCCTGCCCGTCCTGAGAAGGCAGTCCGTATTTCTCCAGTTGTGTCTTCGGGGGGATGTGCACCTTTGTGCAGATCAGCACTTAGAATTAGGCAGTCGTCAGGTGCCCCAAGTAGCCCACGAATAGAACCCGGCCTCTCCCTACAGATGCCCTGGTTCAGACCCCAGACTCTCCTGACCCGTGCCACCCACGCATGTGCAGCATGTATTCCGTCAGCTGGCCTTTGCTCTTGGGGCCTTCCAGGTCTGTTGGGCTGAGGCTGGTCCCCAAAACTTGCATATCATTCAGGGTGGACAGTGCCCACTCTCCAAAAATCTTCCTGAGATGGCAGCTTTAAACTGGAGACTGTCAGTACCCATTTGGACTGGCTGCCTGCTGGTGTCCTGGGCTTACCAGTAACCAAGTCTCCCTGGTGTGCCTTAATAAAGGATGACCCAGCTAACTGGCTGGGATGATGCTGGCAAGGCAGTTCGATTTCCTCCATCTCAGCCTTCAGGGGTAATATCCACACATGTGGAGAGCAGAGGTTGCAGCTAGGCACACTCCTGGCCTCATGAGAACTGGATGCTGTGACCCGGCCTCTATAGACCCTTGCCTTTTCCAGATCCCTGCCAACCCTGGTATACACTCCTTCAGCAGGTCTTGGATACCGGGGACCTCCAGACCTGGGGAGTTGATGCCTGGCCCCAAATGACTGCATAGTCTATAGGGTGGTAGAAGCCCAGCCCCTCAAATCCCTCAGGCAGCAGCTGTAAAATTGGTGACGGTCAGTCCTGTTCAGGTTCCAGGTGTCTCTTATTGGACGATTCGCCAATAAGAGGATTCCTGCCTCACATTAACTGATAAGTCCACTATCCTCCAGCTTTGCCTACAGGGGAAATGTGCCCATTTGTCCATACTAGGGCTTGCGAATAGGCATAGCCCTTGTTCCCCAGAAGCCATCTCCTGTGACCTGCGATCCGCAGACTCTTGCCCTGCTCCAGCTCCCTGGCAACCCAGACCTGTGTAAACCACCATTCTCTGTCCATGTTCCTTCAGGAGGTCTTGGTTAGGTAAGGTCCTCCACTCCTGTGCATCCAGGGCCTGAATCCAAATACCTGTGTAGCCTTCAGTGTCGTGGGAGCTCACCTCCCAAAAATTTTTCTGAGGCAGCGAAACTGCAAATTTGCCACAGTCAGTCCCCATTTGGACCTGCAGCCTGATCTGCACCCTGGTCTGCAGGGCTCCTGGGTGTCAGTTATTAGAGGAAATACCAGGCAGCCACCCAGTCCTTACCTGGATAGTCACTGCTAAGGTGGGAGATGCTGGGCTTCCAGGTTAGAAAAGAGTTTCTCAGGTCAAGCAGGCCTATGTCTGTGCCTCACTCACATAGGAAGTTTGAGCCCTGTAGTCAGAAAAAAAGGAGATCTCCCAGCCCCAGTCATGTCCACGGCTACCTCTGCCTTCTCCCAGGCCATGCAAAAGGGCCCAAGGCTTGAGTGCTCATCGCAGGCTTGTCACTAACCAGCCCTGTGCCTTTGGCTGGCCCCTCGGTCTCTGTGAGCCTGCCGCTCCTCATCTGTAGGAGGTGACACTAGATTTAGGGGATCTCTGAGCTCCCTGCTGACTTGGCCCCTCGCTCCCCTCATTAAATGAGCAGGACATGAACTTCACAGGGGACTTCCCTGCACCAAGTCCCCTCCTTCCTACAACGGGCTGTTTCCATACGTGCCTGTTTCATGCTAAGCAATTCTGTTCCTGGGAGGTCATAGACGCCATGATGTTGCTCCATGTTGGGGAGCGCACTGGCTCCTGAAGGCAGGCTGTGGGATCTGGGCATGCGTGTGCAGCAGCTCCGAGTGGGGCCATAACCACCTGAGGTGGTGGGGAAGCTTTCCCTCTGACCTGCTGCACCAGGACACCAGCCCCTCCCATCAGCTCATCCTCCTGAGAGGTTGTCACTGAGTTCCTGGCTCTGCCACCACCCAGCGCTCACTGCGGCTCAGGGAGCCACCAGCAGGGCCTGACAATGGACCCTCACCCTGTTGTATTTTTGTCTCCAGGTGAAGTCCCTGAGGGCACCGCCAGGCACCCCAGTCTTGTGACGCTTGCCTTCCAGGAGCCACACAAGAGGAGGAGCCCCTAGAGGTCCTTCATGCAGCAGGAAGGATGGGCCCGCCCCCCTGATGTGCAGCTCCCAGTCTGCTGAGGAGACCTGGGCCCCCTCCTACACACCTGCTGGAGGATCCAGAAGAAGTCAGAGGCACAACCCGGTGTGGGAGGGCAAAAGGCAGAGAGCCTCACCATCAGCCAGGGTCTGCTTACCCCAGCCATGAGCAAAACGTGCATATGAATAGACACTTTTCCAAAGAAGACATCCAGAAGGCTAACGGACACATGAAAACATGCTCAACATCACTCATCATCAGGGAAATACAAATCAAAACCATGATGAGATGTCACCTCACACCTGTCAGAAAGCCTAAAAATAACACAAGAAACAACGGGTGTTGGTGAGGAGGAGGAGAAAGTGGAACCCTCTTGCACTGTTGGTGGGAATGCAGAGTGGTGCAGCCACTCAGATTTGAAGGGGTACATGCACCCTGATGTTTATGGCATTATTAACAATAGCCAAACTATGAAGAGAGCCCAAATGTCCATCAACTGATGCATGGCTAAAGAAGACGTGGTATATATATACAATGAAATATTAGTCGACCACCAAAAAACATGAAATCTTGCCAATTGTAACAACGTGGATGGAGCTAAGTGAAATAAATCAGTGAGAGAAAGACAAATACCATATGATTTCAATCATATGTGGAATTTAAGAAACAAAACCGAGAAACATATAGGAAGCAGGGGAAAAGAAGAAAAAGAAAGAAGCCACAAGAGACTCCTAATAATAGAGAACAAACAGAGTGGATGGAGGGAGGTGGGTGGGAGATGGGAAAGATGGATGATGGGTATAAAGGAGGGCATTTGGGATGAGCACTGGGTGTTGTATGTAAGTTATGAATCACTCCAGAAACAAATATTGTACTGCATGTTATATACAATTTAATTTAAATAAATAGATTTAAAGCATCAAATCCCATACCTCAGATCAGTGAATGTTGCCACGTGTATTCTTACTCCAATGGATTCTAAGGTTTTATTCTCTGTAGAGGTCTCTGAACTGCACAAGGCCAAACCCTAACCTTAATCCTAACCTTAAACTTAACCCTGACCTTAAGCCTAAACCTACCCTTAACTGGTAACCCCTAAACTCTATCCCTAATCCTAATTCTAACCCTAAACCTAACTTCTGGAGAGGTCTCTTAACCGAAGAATAGGAGGCACAAAAGATTTATAGATATACATGTATATATATATATATATATATACACACATATATATGTAGACGGAGCTAGAGTTATTTTAAGCAAAATAAGTCAGTCAAAGACAAATACCACATGATTTCAATCATATGTGGGATTTAAGAAACAAAATAAGGGAGCAAATCGTAAAAAAAAAAAAAAAAAGAAAGAAAGAAAGAAACAGTCAAACCGAAAAAACAGACTCTTGGGATGCCTGGGTGGCTCAGGTGGTTAAATGTCTGACTCTTGATTTCCGCTCAGGTCATGATGTCACAGTTCGTGGGATCAAGCCCCGAGTCTGGCTCCGTGTTGACAGTGCAGGGCATGATTAGGATTCACTCTCTCCCTCTCTCTCTCTCTCTCTGCCCCTTCTCCACCCCAGCTTTCTCTTTCTCAAAATAAATAAAGTGGAAAAAAACAAAACAAAACAAAACAAGCTCTTAACTATAGAGCACACACTGATGGTTCCCAGAGGGATGCTTGGTAGGGGGGTGTGTTAAGTAGGTGATGGGGATTAAGGAGTGCACCTGTCATGATGAGCATCGAGTGTTGCATGAAGTGTTGAATCACTATATCGTACACCAAAATCTAGTATTATACTGCATGTTAACTAATTGGAATTAAAATAAGAATTAAACAAAAAGAACACACATTCATTTTCTTACAGTTCTATGGGTTAAGAGTCCAACGAGGATTTCATGAGGCTAAAATCAAGGTGTCAACCAGGCTGCCTCCCTTCTGGAGGCTCTAAGGGACAATCTGTTTCTTGCCTTTTCCAGCTTTTCCAGGCCCTTTACGGTCCTGCTGGTGGCCCCTTCCTCCATCTTCAGCAGTAGCAACAGCAGGGAGAGACCTCCTTTTCTGCCTCCTCCAGTTTTAAAGCCCCCCAGGGTGATCTCCCCATCTCAAGGTCCTTCACATCTGCAGAGTCCCTTTTGCTGTATTAGGTTACATATTCACAGGTCCTGCGATTAGACTGGGGACCTCCTAGGCAGGGGGCATCATTCTGCCAACCACCACACGATTAACTCAGGTGACAACTAATGTTGGATGCCTCCTACCCCAAAATCTTTTTTTAATTTTTAAGTTTTTAAACATTGAATACTTATTTTTGAGAGAAACAGAGACAGCTGGAGTGGAGAAGGGGCAGAGAGAGAGGGAGACAGAGAATTCCAAGCAGGTGCCACACTGTCAGTATAGAGCCGGATGCGGGGTCCAATTCATGAACTGTGAGATCATGCGGAAAGCAAGAGTCCAACACTTGATTGAGCCAGCCAGGCGCCCTTTTCTAAATTCAGCAGTTTAGGAAAAGTCAAACACACCTCGTGCGCAATCGAGACAACGGCAAATCAGAAACCAGAGCGCTCCAGAGATGACCATAAAATTGCCCAAGGACTAGTCTCTTCCCAGTAGGTGTTGCTTTTCCCCACGGAAGGCGGACTTTGCTGGCGGAAATGTCCTCCAAGGGGAAGCGCGCAGCGGTGGAGGAAGGGAAGGCGGAGGCACAGTGGGGCACCTGGACCCCACTCACCCCCTGCTGTGAACTCTGAGCTGGTCTAAGTAGGAGCAGAAGGAAGGTTTCACGGGACCCGCCCTCGCCTCCACCCTGGGTCCTGGTGCCCCTTCCGCGGGCGGCCACCAGGGGGCGTCCCGGCCCCGCCCCGGGAACGCGCCTGTGCGGCAGCAGGCGCGCGGCTGTTCTCAGCGCGTGGGA